>JAGFMF010011914.1:4515024-4574865 GCA_019455555.1 Galemys pyrenaicus | reverse complement strand
TTTTCCTTTGGTGTTATTACTATTCTATTCCCCTTTCTTTCATAAAATAAAACGTGCTAATAACTTTTGCCACGTGTACCTGGAGTTGGGACTTTTAAGCCTTCTGAGCATGCGGGTGGAGAACCCAGTGAGGGGAACCCATTTTATATTAGGGTTGCCCTGTAACAAAGCAACATACTATGAAGCAAACCTCAGCCACTGCAGCATGAGTTCGATCTCTGCTGCCGGCCAGGGAGGGGACACACATGGCGCAGCAGACCTCTCCTGTCTCCCCCGCTGCTCCCCTCAGCAGTGTGTTTCAGTCCATCTGCCTGTTCTGCTTCCCGCTCTGTCTGTGGTGAATCCTCTCACCCCCCACACCTCTGGCCTGTACCGCAGTGCTTCTGTGCATAAATAAATAAATCTTAAAAAAAAAAAGATTTTAAAGAGGAGCTCTGGTTCCTCCCTGTTTCTTTGATTCTGTTTCTCTGACACTGTGTTCACCCTGAATCACTCAGCGAGGGAGAGTCCCCAGTGTAATTACTCCTATACAGCCCTACCCAGGCATTGCTTCCGTGGCCTGGGGTGGAGGTGGGGGAGGGTTTTTCTAAGCTGATTCTTACAGGTTCTTTTAATGAGGCTTTCTTGGGGTGGGGGGTTAAGAAAGCCTATTTCATTGGGAAACTTCCATTCTCTCCCACAGCACAGGACAGTACTTGTCCCTTCTTAGAGGCGCCGGGGCTCTCCTGGGGATGCCCTACTAACTAACCAAACACATTTCTATAAGAAGACAATCCTGGGCATTGGTGTCTGATGACCGTGCAAACCTGTGCTTTAGTTGGGCTTCCCATTTCAATCAGATAATGGCCAAGGCTTTAGTTCATTGCCCACCAGGAAACACCATTACTACCCAGACAAGGCCCCTCATTCTCCCCTGGCTCATCTTTCCACTCTAGGAGTTTGTATTTGGACCGCTTCTCCGGAAGTCCCTTTTTTCCAGCTCTTACTTCTGTTACTTCCTCTACCCACGTCCCACCCATCAGAAAGTCATCTTTTTCCTCTGAGCCTCCATAACACTTAATTTAGACTTCCCAGGTGGGTGATTGCTTCCGCTGTTCCCTTAAGGCCGTCTCTATCCATGGAGGGACAGTGCTGCTCTGACTTTTAAAGATAAATTTTATTTTTCAGATTTACGATTACCAAGGGCTACTTAACTGCAACTCCTTATTGGTTATTAAGAGTGACTGTCGGGACCTCCCTGGTGACGCAGCAGGTTGAGCGCTGCACCGTGAAGCATCCACGGCACAGCAGCATAAGTTCGATCTCCGGCCAGGGAGGGAACCCACATGGTGCGGCAGACCTCTCCTGCCTCCCCGCTACTCCCCTCAGCAGTGTGTTTCAGTCCTTCTGCCTGTTCTGCTCCCCACGCTGTCTCTGGTGAATCCTCTCACCCCACCCCACCCACGACTCTGGACTGTACCCCTGCTCTTGTATGTACAAATAAATCTTTAAAATATTGATTTAAAAAAAGAGTGAATGGCATTTACAAATGAAAATTAAGAACATACAAGAGTTTGTGGAGGATTCTCCTACCAAGTCCTCTGGTCACAATGCACAGTAAAGGTGTAACTGCCCTGTCAAAAGCTGGAATGTCTGTGACTCTCTAGAAGGATGTTCTAGAACCAGTCTCTTCTGTAGACCGTGATATCAAACATCTGTCAATCTTGCTTTTCAAAGCATGTGTAATTTACGTTAAACTTTGCTTCATTATTAGTTCGCTGCAGGCTGTCGTTTAACCGTAGCGTAGAAAGTTATACTTTCCATGGAAGTTATACATTTCCACTAATGGCATTATTGACCCCTAAATTAATTTTTTAAATTTACATTGAAGACATGCATGCATTGTGATTTGAATATGAATCATCCTTGCCCCTTTGTGCTAAAACTGATTTATGCATTATCCCCAAACAGTTGTGCATATATAGTCATACTCCATGGGTGATAGCTTGCCGGTGAATTTGTTCTGTTTAAATGGCTCGCAACATATTATCAAGGTAAACGTAATAAAATTGCTGGGCTATTGTTTAGTTTATGAGGCATTGTTTTATAAAATAAAATGGAATGTGTATGTGCTCATATTCATGTCTTCAGAGTAAATAATACAGGCTGCTGGCAACTGGCTGCTTGTGTTACTCTCAAGTGCCATCACAGGGTTTTCCCCCACAGAAAGTGGGAGTGGCGGATGGGAATGTGAGGCCAAATCTAAACCGGCAACAATCAGATCTGAGCAGCGCTGCCTCTGTTTGCGGAGCCTGGCTTAGCGCTGCCCCTGCCCCCCTCACCAAGGTGTCTGGAGGAGCCATCTCCCCATCCCAGCCACGCTCCAGACCCCCGATCGGCCTGCACATCTCAACCTCACGATCCACAGGAGTTCAAAGAATGAGTCATCTGCTCAGAGACCACCCACAATGTCAGAAGCCAAACCATAAAATAGTCTAATGTAGCCTGCATTTATCTACTGCCTTTCTCCCTAAGAATTTCCAGAAATGCTTTCACTTCTTTATCTCACTTAACCTCACTAACCTCTACCTGGAGAGCTGAATGTGGAATCTCTCGCATTTGGTGGAGTTCATACCTTTACAAGTGCCGCCTCCTTTACCCCTTTGTTCAGAACAGACCAGGATTCCTGATCCAGGGCACCCTCCCTCCAGGGCACTCTCCCTCCAGGACACCCTCCCTCCAGGGCACCCTCCCTCCAGGGCACCCACCCTCCGGGGCACCCTCCCTCCAGGGCACCCACCCTCCAGGGCATCCTCCCTCCAGGGCACCCTCCCTCCAGGGCACCCTCCCTCCAGGGCACCCTCCCTCAGGGACACCCACCCTCCAGGGCACCCTCCCTCCAGGACACCCTCCTTCCAGGGCACCAGTCAACCTGTCCTTAGTAGCAGAGAAACACAGGTAAAGTCAAGGGTGTGAATGAAGAAAAAAGAGACAGAAATTCTGTGTTGCAAGCAGGATTTCTTGGAAGAAGGGAGAGGAGATTCTCAGGCATTAAGAATGCTTAATTGGCTTCATTTACTTGCTGTTATTCTAAAATATGCCTGTTCTGGCCTTGACATGGCTTCTCGATGGCCCGCCTGGACCCTGCATCAAATGCGGCTTCAACAGGGGGGCTGTATGTTAAAGTGATGGCTTGAAAAATTAACTGTTCTCCTTTTGCCCTTTCAACTCCCAGCTGGAAAATCCCATTCCGATTAGTCAATTGATTTACTCAAAATAAAAACACGAACTTCCACTATTTTCGCCCCTTTGTACAACTGATGCCATGAAGAGAGGGCAGGTGGGCCTGGGATCTGGCGCGTCTCACCAGGTGAAGCAGGTGCTCTGTTGCCCAGAGAGTAAGGTGCTCACTTTTGGGGTGCTCAGTTCTCAGTCAAGAGACGGTCTCAGATTTTTGCTACCCCCTGATCTGTATCTTTGCCTCCCCTCCTCCTGGGAGCCGCGCTCTTGTCAGGCAGCACTCGTCCTGGTGACCTGCGCTGAGCTGACGCACACAGGCGCACAGGAGGCTGGCTCAGGCCGGGTGGGCACGCCCCCGTGCGCATCGGCCTTCAGGGAGGTGCACAGGGCTGCCAAGGACAGGCTAGCGGTTGCTGGAGAAGCCCCGTGGTCCAAGGTGTCCTCCGCGTTAGTGTCTAGCCTTTGAGGTCTGATGTTCTGGGTTCCACTAGGATCTAGAATTTATGGACCCGGGAGGCAAACAAAACGAAAGTGAACTCTGCGCCTCGGAGAGCGGCTGGAGGCGCGGGAAGGGCCTGGAGACCTGGTTCTTGTCAGTCGCAGCTCCCCGCGGACTTGCTCTGTGACCTCTCACCGGCTCGCCTGGCTGGGCTCCAGGAGGCTGGTCTGTGCGAGGAGTTCAGGTCTGGTCCCCCCTCCCTTGGGCTCCTCCACACTTCCTGTCCTCCAAGAACGTCTTGTCCCAAGAACAAAAGGAGGGCGGACACCCTCAAGGATGCGGTTTCCAGGAACAAAGCCCCCTGGAAATCTCCCCTTCTCCTGTGGGGCTACCTCTGTCCCTCCCTCCATGCCACTTTAATTTCTCGAACAGATAGCATTGTGTTTGACTTAAGACACGGTGTGAGGCTTCACATGTACCTATTGTTTATAAAAATGCACATCTACAGTGTGATGTTATAGATGTGCAAATATTGTGCACAATTAATGACCCAGCCAGTGAGAGGTGTGAGTGCCTCACTGCACGGCCCATTAGTGTTTCAGTTTCCTGTGATTCAGGGGTCACGGTGGCAGCTAACTGATGTTCAGGAGATCCAGTAACCTGAGGCGGGTGGGCGCTGACCTTCATTGCGTCAGCAAAGATGAGGTGGACGTCCAGCAGGCCAGGCACTGGGCGAGGCGGAGAGAATGCAGGAAGCAAAATGTGAGGGGGCTTCGTCTCTGCAGGTCCGGGACCGGCCGCACCCCAAAGATGAGGCCTCCTTAGTGTTTGCACCTGGGCAGCTGGCATGCGTCTCCCAGTCCAGACCCTGCGCCAGGAGTGAGAGCTCTGGGATGCTCCCTGCCGCCTCAAAGAAGGGCTGGTATTCCCCATGTGGGTCTGCGCCCCCCCCCCCACTTTCCTGGCACCTACTCCAGCTGGGGACACGTAGTTCTCTGTAGGCATTTGTTGCATTTCTCAGTCTTTCTCAACCTTGAGTCCCAATAGCTTGGGGTGAGGCCTGTTCTGTTCTGTGTGGAGCCGAGGACCTCTTAACGAATGTGCAGGTGCCTCAGAGGCAGGAGCTGCAGAAGGAGCTAGTCTCCTGGGTCTGGGAGGCAGGTCGGGGTTTAACAGGGGCCAGAGGCTGGTGTGACAGCTTCAGAGACTTTTCCGAGTTGGGGAACAAGTTGGGGGGAGCTTCCGCGGGGTGTTTTGCCTTACCCAGGCGTGTCTAGCTGGGCTGCATTCCAGGACGCTGGGAGCAAGGCCATGACAAGGGCAGCTCAGAAAGGTTTCTCACCATCACAAGGACCAGGAGGTGTGGACACACCCACAGGCCTAGGTGACGCCGGGAATCCCCAACCCATGCTTCATGCCGAGGGCGCTGTGCCTTCAGTATCCCTGAAAGGAGCCGGTTCCCTTATGCTCCTCCATAAACAGACAGAACCACCAGCCTTTCTAAAGCTCCATTCTGGCGCATTCCCGGCTGCCCTGCAGGCCAGCCCTCTCTCTGGCCTTGCTTCCCTGGCGTGTCAGTGGCCCGCGCCCAGCCTGTGCCATTCGCCCCAACTCGTGTGTTATGTTCATTGGCCGGTGGCAATAAATATTAGCATAACATAAACCCAAGATGGCCGGTGAGGGCTCTGGTAGCTGTCGCCCGGTTTCCACAGCAGCTGAGTGACAGCTCGGCTTGGGAACCAGCAGAGTCTTTTCACCAAGTCAGTTCAGCCTTGGGAAAGGGGAGCATCAGCTGACGCTGGCGCGCTCATGGTTGGTGCCAGTCAGTAAATCAGTCGGATTTTAATTACTGGATGGATGACAGGGTGCGTGACAGGCTGCAGTCCATGGGAGAGTGCTCCTTCAGAGCGCTTTAAAACAGAGGGCCCTTGGAGAGGGAAGCCGGGGCAGCGCATAGGGGCTCAGCTCCCACAGAGAGGAAGGCCCCCCAGCCCTCTCTCCCAGGCAGGGGGCGCTGACCTGTTTGGGAAAAGTTTGCTTCCTGCACCCTCCCGTTTAAACCTCCACCTTCCCCTTCTTTTTCTCAGGCCTGTGATTTTTAATAGGTTCCTACAGCTCTTTGCCTAAGCAGCTGTTTCGTGCCAAGAAAGCCACAGCAGATTTGTAAAGTGGCAAGCCCTGCTAATTAGTTAGATGAAGTCGCCTTTCTGACAGTGGCCCTGGCATGGAAGAAGGCGACATACCTTAAAATGACTGCACGGATCCCGGCGGGGTGGGGGCGGGCAGCTCTCCCATGGTCTCCGGGCTCTTCCATCTGAGCTCCGATTCACTTCTAATCAGCCTTCCCGGGAAGTCCCACCCCAAATTGGAGCTGCTCATCCCCGGCAGGGGTGCAGGGGTTTCCTGTCTTCTGCCAGTCCCCCCAGAGAGCCCCTGACTCCCTGAGGAGGCTGTGCACCCAGTACCGGGGGTGGCTGTAGAGGGGTCCAGGACAGAGGTACCCAACGTCTCACCTGGTGTAAGCGTCGGGCAGACTCACAGAAACCCTGGGGTCCCTGGGGCATGTTGCTCCCACGCATCCTTTGGGGGTCCACGTGCAAAGCTACTGAGCCCCTGGACTGTGTGTGAGCTGCGTGAGGCTAGGCCCATCCGTGGGGGTGTGAGGCTCTGTCATCCCCAAAGGCTCTGCAGTGTTCTCGCTCCTCTTTGCTTGCTTGTCTCTTGGAGAGGTGACAAGGTCCCCAGGGATCATCTGCATTTTCCTCACCTTGCTGATGAGGACATGGGGCCCAGAGAGGGCCAGCTTCTTGCCCAAGGGCACCCAGCATGCTCAGCCAGAGGAGGGGTCCCTGCTTCCCGCTTCCCTCGCCCCTCTCTGGTCTGTATTATCGTGTCCACAGTCAGGCCTGGTGAGCAGCAGCCCTCAAGACCATAGCAAACACATTTATCACACCATTAGGTGGGGCGTGTCCTGTTCATTTCCTGATTCCTGATGTAACCTGGACATTCTGCCCCTCATTGGTTGTGTGTTTATCCTCACCCGAAACTGGAAATTGTGACGGGCGTGGGAGGGTCACGTGTGAGAGGCGAGCAGCACAGAAGCCATTCCTGAGGTCTTCCCGACGCCTCTGCCTCCAGCCATTGGGGTTCCCATTCCTACGCCCATCTATACACACGTACTCTTCGGTTCGCTCCCAGCTCACAGGACTAGCTGCACCAGCAAGGAGGGGTCTAGAGCCTCCAAAGCAGGGGGCCCAGTAGGTGCCACAGGCGCTGTGCATGGGGAAGACCTTGGGGACCCAAGGCTGGTCAGATCCACTTGTGCTGCAGGGCATGCTGGGGCTTCTGGCAAGGAGCTTCCTTCTCTGTCCAGCTCCGGTTTGCCCACCGTGTCATTCCCAGACCAGTGGGCACGGATGAGTCTTCCTGGCAAGGACCCACTGAGAGGACCTGGAGAGAAGTCACCCCCACCCCAACCTGCCAGAGGCACTCCCCTGGAGCCCTCTGTGACCCTCCCTGGGAAGTGAGGGGCACTGAGCACATCTTGGTTTTCAGGGACGCCACCCTGGTCTGCAAATGAATTCCTCCTCTCAGGGGGAGCCCTGTAAGACACTTGAACTCTGATTTGTTTTTAGCACTTTTCACTCAGCTTCAAAAATAATTGTAATATCTTGACTTCTGTTGGGAGAATGTGTAATGGAAATACAGTATTTTCCAAGGATTAAACAAAAACAACCCAGAGTGAATGGAGGATTCTCCCTGGTCTCTGCACAATTGTAAATATAATTTTTAATGAAATAAGGTATAATACAAATGATTATTTATGCCTCTTTCCCCTATTCCAAGTAGAGAAAAACCTACCCAGTATATCTGCTTTTCTCATTTCCTAATTCCTAAAGTAATTTAACAAAAACAAACAAGTAAGCTGAAGGGAATGGTAAAATAATCGGTAACTCTCGAAAGAGAACAGCAGTTTCTCCGCTTTTAGATGAATTCATTTTGTTCAATGCAGATGTGTTAAATCTATTCATATCCACATATTCGAGATGAGTTATTTTACTACATTGTTGTGCTGTATAAAATGAGTTATTTTGGTGAATTAAATGCTGGGGTGTAATTTTCAAAGGAAACAGAGATTTGTAAATGCAGTGCAATTTATGTCAGTGTTTCAATGTGATTATTAAATATTACAGGAAATACATCTCATAATCTTTACCTTTTTTCCTTTTGTCTTTTTTTATGTGTATACAAGTTGTGGTACAAATGGATGTTGCAACTCCAAAAACGTCAAGGAAAATGCAACTACTGCCATTCATGGAATTGTATCTTCTCTCCGAGGACACATAGATTGTCTTTTGCTGATCACCCATCAGAGAAACTCAAGTGACTAAAAGCCCAATTCTAATGCCGCAGGGCCCTTTACAGATAACAGTGAGATGGGTTGAGCGTGGGAAGCAGTTAAGACCCATGGCAAAAAAAAAAAAAAAAAAAGTCCACGTAGTATTCAATTTGCTAAAATGGCCACTCAGAGAGACCGCCTCTGCCGGGGCCTTTCTGGTCATTGCCCCTCCAGGTCACCTGTCACGTTCAGGCCACCGTGGCCAGCGCCCTTCTGAAGGCAGGGTGCAGGCTGCTGTTCTTCATCCATCTCAGCAGTCATGCAAATTTAAATCTTTTTTCCTGGCCTGAGCCAATGTGCTCAATTCATAGTGCAGGGGACTCTGACTTCTAGAAATCAGCCGCTGCCCCCGCTGGGCATCTGAGCCCCTCCTGCTGGGTCGCGTTCAGCGCTGGGAGAGGGCTGCCTCCTCGCTCCTTGTCATTGTCACTTACCCTGCAATCAGGTGAAAGCACAGTCACAACAGGGCGGATGAGAGACCAGAACCCAAACTTTGCTCAGGGAGGGACAGCTGGGGCCTGGCCGCCCCTTGCGCTCTCCCTGGCTGTCCCGTGGCCGGGGAGTCCATGCCCCAGCGGCAGTGGGTCAGCTCGCTTATGAGATTCGACCAGCAAAGGTGGCTGGCGCCACACACACATGCTTTCTCGAATTTCAGGTCAGAGAGCAAAAAATGCTTAAAAATATTCCATTAAAATGTTTACAAATAAAGTCCTTCATTTCCCATTTTTTCCTACATTTGACTCTGGATTGACTGCAGCAAGCAAAGGACTGAGAGGGAAGGGGAAGGTCGAGGGAGGCGGGAGAACACATGTTGGTGTCTATTCCAAGAAAAATCTTCCTCTCACTCCCTGTCACACGGACACAACAAAAACGAAACAAAGGAAATGGGAGAGTTAGAGCTAAAAGGAAAATTTTAACCTCCTCCCCCCAGTATAAAAATCTCCTTGGCAGAAAAGAGATATGTGAGCCCCAAATGCCTTGCTTGAGAGCAGGCCCTCTCCCCCTCCGGCCCCCCCTCTGCTTGTTGCGTTTGTTCTTCAGTGAATTAAATAAGGAGACAGAAAGCCAGGCAGCTCTGCCTTGCGTCTTTCTTCTCCCCTCATTTAAGTGGGAGCCTGAGTGATTTGGCGGCTGGCTCTGGAAACTCGCCTGCCGAACCCCACCTGCTGAAGGGACTAGCTCCAGCTGTTTCCAAGAGCTTCTCTTCTGCAAAGGTTTATCAGGGAAAAGAGAGCTAATAAAAAAACATGATGAATCAGGAGGCTGAGTGAGCGAGGAGCTCACTGTAACGAGTCTCCGCTCGCCCCTCCCTGCCGGGCGCGTGGCACTAGCCGGGACCCACCTGCGTGCGCGCTCGAGGGGCCCACGGACAGCGGGGTCCCGCCGGGCGCCGCCCCCTGGGGCACGCGGGCTGCCTGGAGCCTCTTGGCTTCCCTTGGCACGTGGGTGCCCCTGGGTCACGGGTGAGGTGTGGGGTGAACGTGAGGAGGGGTGAGGGGACTTGGGGCGGCGGTGACCCCGGTCGTTCTCCACCCGCTCCCATGGTGTGAGGGGCCGCACTCGGCATCCCATCCCGCCAGCTATTCCCTCGAACGCCATGTGACGTTTTTACACAGCGTGGCCCCTAAAGGGGAGAGCGCTTCAACCACACCCCTCCCAGGAGACACGCGTGCTGGCGCTGGGGGGCGCATGACTTGGGAGCTGCCTGGGGGCGCGATCTGCCTCCGACAGGAAGTCACCCTAAGGGGATTTCAAGAAACGCTGACAGAGGCGATTTTCTTCTTCCCTGCTGCCTTCAGACTGCACCGGGGTGTGCCTGGGCGGCTCAGAACCCCTCACTCTGGATTTACAGCCACACAGGAAGGGGGTCCACCACACTCCGGGTGGGCTCGCGGAGTCCTCTGTGAGGACTTCCTGGCCCTCTGCTCTGTCAGCCTGCGAGGGGCCGAGAGACTGAAAGGATGGGCTTGCGGGCAGGAGTCTCTGTTTGGCCACTGACTGCTGACAAGAACTAGAGCAGACAGGGTCACAGGCAACTTCCCTCAGGTAACTGCCCAGATGCGCTCTTGTGCGAATTTCCCTTTGGTAAGCTTGTTGTGGGCTGGACTAATTCATACACGTTTTGCCCACCCCCCACCCAGCAAATCTGTTAGTTTCTGGAACCAGAGGTCGCAGGGCCCAGTCTGGGCCATGACACTGGAGGGCTGGCAGGAAAGGTCTCTGCTGTCTGCACAGCACTGTGCACAACAGGAGGCCGGGCACCAAAACATTCAGTTATTCAGCCCATGTCTACTGAGCATATGTTTGTCAACCACTGTGCTTGACCTGGAGGAATGGCAAGATGAAAATGACCCGTCTGTAGAGCTTACACCACCATAGAGATGGTGTGCACCATAAACACCTCCATAAGAAAATGTGTATGCACCATGCAGGGTAAAGGGGACAAGAATGCAGCCTGAGGAGATCAGGGCAGGCTCCCTGGAGGAGGTGAGTTTTTTTTTTTTTTTGTTTGTTCTTATTGAATCAGTCCCAGTTCTCCAGAGGACAAGAGCATGAAGCGGCCCTTGGAAGCAAAGACTGAATAGGTGGCATTTTTGTCCTTCCCAAGGAGGAGACCTTTGTGTGCTTCTGAGGGAGGCATGTGGCTTTTCTCAACCCGACTCCCTTTCTTTCTAAACCACCCCTGTTTGCCTTGTTCTCCTTTCTCCCTCTCTGAGCACATCCCCCCTCCTCTGAAACACACCCCAAGGTGCTCTTCTGGAAAAGGCCAGAGCATCCTCATCTACCCATCCATCTCAGCCCTCCTCCCTGAGCCCCAGGCTTGTCCTGGGCCAGCCTGGAATCACCTCCCTCCCCCATCGTTGGCAGGTTTCAAGCTTTCAAACGTGGGTAAAACAGGTATTTCCCAGGACAGCTTCTACACATGTGGCAGGGATCTCTTTTTAATAAGGGCTTTCAAAAGCAACCTTCTGCTTCTGAGCTTTGCAAAACACTGCTCTATAAAAAGTTAGCGAGCCTTCTCGCAGCAAGCCTCGTTAGCTGCCCTCACCGCTCGCTTCCTGTTAATTCCGCGATTAAACATTTTGCCCCCAACGATACAAGACATTCAATGAGATGGGAGCGACCCTGCCGTGAAGCCGTGGGTATTTAGAAAGAGGACTTTTTTCCTTTCCCCCTCTTTCTCCTCACAAATAGGAGATTTACAGTAATTAATGCCATTTAGTTTAATCTATAAATGTTTGAGGAAGTGATGCTATTTGTTTTAAGTACTACTCTCAGCGAGGAAATGCAGAGTCCCCTCCAATTTCTGACTTTATGCTCAAGAGCTAATGAACTGAATTCTTGGTAAACATTGGCAAAAAATGCAAATGAACGGAGAGACTCCAAATGCAGAGGGACACAGGAGAAGGAGCTAATTTTACACAATTGACTCGGTAACCTTTTTGGATCCGTGGAATTAGAAACTGATTAATCAGCCATGATTAGCATTTATTGAAGCTTTTGACGCTGGCACATTGTTTGTTATTATTATTATTTTGTTTTTGCCCCTCTTTCTTTCCTTCTTTCTTTTTTTCTGGCCTGTGCCTTCCCTCCTGTTTTGTCTCCGGGGGTTAACAGTTTCTAATACATTTAACCGCCAGTCCATCATCCTGGATGGGTCCAAGCTAGTCTTTATGGACTTTTAAAATTAATACTAGACAGTTCTCCTGTGACATGCCCTTGCTTCTGCTGCCGCGCTCGGCTGTTTAATTGTGGAGGTGGCCTCTTGTGGCCGAATGCTCCCAATGTTTAGCAAGGGCTGGAAATATGGATGTTAGGAGAAAAACTGGCAGATGGCTGACAAGGCATTTTTACTCATAACACACCAGTAAAACTTTAACTCAGAAGATTTAGTGCGAGAGTGTTCCAGCCAGCAAGCTGCAGCCATATGCAGATTTTTTTTCAAACTTCTAAACTGATGGTTTTGCAAAGTGTGCATAAGCAGCCTTTATTGATTATGATGTTAAAAATTGAAAGCGTCAGTATCATTTAGCTCGAGACAGTTTTAAAGGAAAAATGAACATTCGTTTTCATTATGAACTACGGAAAGGCCAGGGGCTGGTGAGGTCCACATTCATTATTTCTTAAATTCCAGAGAGGAATTCTCTCAACTAGGTGTCTCTACCGAAAAAAGAAAAAAAATTGTGTGCACTTGAAGGATAGGAATCAAGTCACTGTTCACTTATTCAAAGTGAGCTTAGAGGCGGCTCACTGGTGGCTGACGTGTTGGTGGTTGTGGGGGTACAGTCCCCGGACCCCACTAGGCACTTGGGGAATGGCGTTATGATGTGCACAGTGTGTGCTGATCCTAGACTATGCTCGCTGCTTGGAGGATCTGCAGGAGCCCACACCGCGGGGCAGGCGCTGGGGCTCTGGCGCTCACCCAGGCACCAGGACAGCGCCCTCGGCCCTTGGAGGACCCCAGACGGCTTTGCTTCTTTGCCTACTTGCCTCCCGCTGAGGAGGAAGCCTGGTGGGGCGTGGGTACCCCGCTGACGTGGCCCTGCCTTCCTCTGAGGACAGTTCCACCCCAGAGGATGTGACATCCACCCTCTCCTGACTTACTGTTCTCAGTGCCGAAAGGTGTTTGCTTCTGTGGTAACTTGCTGGCTGATGTTATTTTTCCTGAAATAAGAGATCCCTGCTGGGTTCAAGAGAAAAGCCACCACCCTAGAGCAGGAGGATAAGACGAGGACCTCACCGTCCTTTGCCTCCCAGCCGGGGTAGGTGAGTGCCCCCAGCTCTGCAGGGAAAGCGGGCGCTGGCCACCTCCCTTCCGCCTGGATAACTCCTTGCTAGTGCTGGCATCAGGATGGGCGGGGAGGATTCTGAGGCAAAAGAAACTCTCTGTTGCAAGAGGATGCAAGGGCCCAGCATACCTTCCTCCTGGAAGCCCGTTTTCCAGCTCAGACCTGGGGCTTGATGCCATAATCCTACATTTTTTTTAATAAACTCTTTTTAAGATTTATTTATTTATGCACACAAGAGCTGGGGTGCAGGCCAGAGTCGTGGGAGGTGAGGGGACTCACCAGAGACAGAGTGGGGAGCAGAACAGGCAGATCTACTGAAACACACTGCTGAGGGGAGCAGCGGGCGAGGCAGGAGAGGGCTGCTGCGCCATGTGGGTCCCCTTCCTGGCCAGGGATTGAACTCGCGTTGCTGTGCCGCGGATGCTTCACAGTGCGGTGCTCAACCCACTGCGCCACCAGGGAGGTCTCACAATCCTAGATTTTAATGGCATTGGAGCTCAGACTGAAATGGGAGCTGTGATGAGAACTTTTTACCTTTTTTTAATCTCCATTTTACAGATGGAAGAGTTTATTTTTAGGAGCAGTAGGCCAGCGGATTGCTGTTGGGCAAGGAACCTGCCCAAAGACTCCCAATCGGTGAGCGGAGAAATGGCCCACGAGCCCAGCCCGGCTCTCTCTGGCAGGCAGGAAGCATCCCACGGCCGGGGTTCATCCCACGTATCTCTGAAAGGCACAAACACGCCTGCTTCTCTGTTCCTCCACCCCAGGCCTGCGGTTAAAGGCCTGTCTTTGCAAAAAGACACTGAAGATAAAAGATGTGTGGATTTGTGTATCGTGCCTTTAGCCCAGAGGTCGGCGTTTGCCAAGGACTGAAATTAAACAGATACTCTTCAGGACAACCGTGGGTAGCATCTGCTCTAACAAACAAAGATATTGGCTTATAAGTTTTCGGAAGCTGTTGGCTGAGTATTAGATATTTGGGTAGCTGAAGCAGAAGGAGTCATGGAATGGCTGAGATAATCCTAGGACATATTCGTGGGCTGGGGAAAGCCATTTCTCTGAGCTGAGGGCCATCATGTCTTAGTTGCCAGAGAGTTTGAGTCCTCGCCCAGTGCTCTAACAAGCGATGAAGTATCTGGGCCAGTATCGGTTGTTTTTTATTTTCTCTAGTTCTTGGCTACTGGGTGGTCAACGAGTGAGAGCCGACTGCGGAATGAGGCAGGGTGAGCATTTTCACGAACACCAAAGCAGCACCCTGAGATGCTTGGTGGCAAATTATTCTGGAGCATGGACAGGTGTCCAGGGTAATTGGCGATTCATTCCACCTTGACTGGGTCTTTGGATCGGGCCTAAGAACCCAAATTCCACCATGTACATTTACGAGGGCTTCTGCATCGGGGAACAGATCTCTGCCTCCTGTGGGCTTTGGACATTAAATCGAGATCATTCATTTTTATGTCCAGTTCGGGACCTAGGAAGGTCTCTAACTTGAGGGTGGCATGAGAGCCAGGACAAGCCAGAAGGATCAGGTGGTATCAAAATGTCCCCTAACTCTTAGCAAGAGGCCACTCCAGGGGCAGGATGGCACATCGCTATTGGTCCAAAGTCAGCATTAACTAATGCTTATTGGCTGGTGAATTATAACCGAAACTCTGTTAATGTGTGGGAGAGCCACATGAATATCAAACAAATTCATTATGATCGGTGCTATTACAGTGAATACCAAATGAGTTCATAATGATGGAACAATGAAAGTGTTACCGATAGATTTTATTTCTGTAACAAATCCTCCATGAAAAAGCCCCTCCTGTAGTGTTAATTCTAATATAAGTTTGCATTTGAATATTAGCCTCATCAAGTAAATTATGTTTTTCAATAGCCTACACAATAATACTCAGGGTAGTGTTTTGTTCCATTTGGCATTCTTGTCCCTAGGACAAGTCCCCCACCCCTCAATCTCCAATCTGCCTATAGTTTGATGACTGCTCTAAAGGGGTCACATTTTCCTTTCAGTGTCCAATCATTAGAAATTCATTTAATATTCAGTGTAATAACACTAATGCAATAGGACAGGATGAGTACGAATTCATCTTGCATTCACGTAGATGTGATATGTACTTCTCAAAAAGAAAGAGTTTCACTCTAATTCAGCAAGAGTGTAGTCCCAGTTAATGGACACTTTAAAAATGAAGCACAACTAGAGATGAAGGCTCAATTTCTCTCTTTTTTTCAAAAGATTTATTTTTATTTATTTACGGATATAAGAACAGGGGTGTAGGCCAGAGATACAGGGCATGAGAGGACCCACTAGAGACAGAGTGGGGAGCAGAACAGGTGGATCTACTGAAACACACTGCTGAAGGGAGCAGCGGTTGAGACAGGAGAGGTCTGCTGCGCCATGTGTTCAGCTCCCTGGCTGGGGATTGAACTCATGTCATGGTGGCTGGCGATAGCTTGATAATGCTGAGACTTTAACCCCTGTGCCATCAGGGAGGCCCTAAGGCTCAATTTCTCTTGATGGACATTTGGATTTCATGGAGTCACAGCCACAACGTCAAAGGGTTTTTCCCAGCTCGGTCTAAAGACATTGAGGGTGTGCACCCCCGAGCTACTCTGGGCCAAGACTCGGAGGTGGGGGTGCCATGGATCTGAGATGCATGAAGGCCAGCTCAAGTGTGTAAAGAGTTTGGGGTGCTTCAGACTCCAAGCTGAATGCCTCGGTGCATTATCGTTTAGGGTTAGAAATTTCGAGCTGAAGAAATGGAGGTTTAGAGAGGTTGAGTAGCTTCCTCAATGCCTGCGGGCAGCGCCTGGCCCCATCCTCTCTTCAGAGCTCTCTGTGCTAGCCTTCTTCGGAGAGCCCAGCCAAACACAAACTCTGCATAAATGCTCAAATGAATGCACTGTTGGCCAAAGCAGTGGGAAAACTCTGCAGAGAGTTAAATACTATTTCCAGCTCAGGCATGACTTCCTCTGTGTGTCTTTATTAGTTATTTTCCTGGAACCGAATGTTCAAGTCCAAAAAATAACAAGACTTATATTTCTTTGCAACCTCTTGTGTCCCATTCCCCTATGCCACCTACTCACCCTAACACACAGTAAAGAGAAACTCCGACGTGCCAAAGCAGAGCTGGTAATAATCCTGCATCAGGTCCCCTTCCCATTAGGGGGTGAGCACAGAAAACGACTCCAGTCACTTCCTGTCGTTTCTAGGCTCAGAAAGACACACCCAAATGCCTTCTGTGGGGCTGAGCATGTTTTCAGTAAAGTCCTCATTAAAATGCACTTAGATCCTTTTCAATAAAGACGTGAGCACGTCTGGTCACACCCTCAGAGAGTTCTGGATGGAGCATGCACACACACACACGTGTACAGACACACACACACACACACGTGCATGCGCCATCTTAAACTGAAACTCAAACTGGCTGATTCCCAAGCTTACAGTTAGTTCCCTATCAAGAATTAATGCAATATCATGCACACACCATTACTGAAAAATTCTACGCTGTTTTTTGCCAAGTGTTCCTATATAACAGTTTTATCACAAGTCTGACAGCCTCCATAAAAATTCCAGGCATTCTATATCAACAGCCCTCTTTGTACTAAGTTATTAAACATTAAATTTTTATTCGTCATTTGTATTCTGTTATGCAAAATAAGCTCCTTGATAAGATGTGTCTTCTTAATTGGGCCCTTGATGCTTCTTGGATCGGAGTTGTCAGATTAGCTGGAAGAAGAGGCGCTGCGTTGAGCCAGCCAGCTACCAGGAGACCAATAGCTTTGTAACAACGATATTAAGTTAGAGAGGCCAAATGCAGGGCAGCGCCAGGCTCAGGTGAGGCTTTGCATCTGTGCATGTCTTATGCTCAGGCACTTTTCTCCTGGCATCAGCAGGGCTGATGGAAATAGATTTGTTTGTTGTTTACAGCATGCAGCTGTGGGCAATGCTGCATGGGAGTTGTATAAGATTGAAGCAAATTTGTACTGAGACTAAAATATTGAGCTTTGCTCCCGTCAGCAGTCTCTGGAATCTTATTGTCGAAAACTTTATCTAGTTGTAACCTTCCCCAGGGTGATTTTCATTTGCAGCTGCCCTGTTCTGTCTCTCATCTCCTGTCCCCCACCGCCACCGCGGCATTAGTACTTAGCGGGAGCCAGCCAGCCCCGGCCGAGCTCCGGCTCCTTCCTGACAGGGCCACACAGAAGGGCCTGGCGACAGGGCGGCCATTTTCTCTCCCAGCCCTGCCCGCCTGCCACATGCCTGCCCTCCTGGGCCTGCCGGTTCGGCTCTGGGGAGGCGTGTCCTCACACCCTGAAGTGGCGTGCTAAGGCCCCAGATAATAGGGCAGGAGGTGAGAACAGCTTACAGGGAGTGATTTGTTCTGTATTAGAGCACAATTGTGTACATTTCAGGGGTAGTTCTAATTTTATCACCTGAGACCTGTTTGGTTTACTGCAAGTTTCTCTTTGTCCTCAGGTGCTGTTAAGAGGAATAGAAAGGAAAAAAAAAAAAAAACAAAAACAAACCAACCCTTTGCAGAGATCCTAGGGTAATATCAATTACCCAGTGGGGATGTGGCTCTTTTGTTAGATCCAGCTGGCCCTATGGTTGAGCGAATTTTCCCTGGCGGAGACTTTGGTGTTTGAAAAAACGATGTGTGTGTGTCTACCTGTATGTGTGTCACCGTGTGTGTGTGTGTGTCTGTGTGTGTGTGTGTAGGCCATTGGGTTTCTCACACAGAAAACCCTTATCCGATATTATGCATATTGACCTGGCGTCCTGGATGCTGTTGGAGTGAAAGTAGAGAAGGGGATGTGGAAACTCACCCTGACCAACGGACTGTCCTTGGCCTAACAAGAAAGACTTCTCGGCCCCATGTGCCTCCTGTGCTGAGAAGAGACCTGCTACCCAGGCCCCATGGATGGGGAGGGCTGGCCTGGGCCATCTCGTCTTTCAGACTAGCAGGACGGTCACTCTCTACTCCCCATAAAGACAAGGCCTGCGAGAGGCAGGAGGAAGAGGGCCCGCTGGCCTTTGGCCAGATACTCGTGACCCATCTGCAACAGAACCTCTGCACCAGGGCTCCTCCCTAGAGGGCAGCACCCTCCTGGCTAGCCCATGCTGATGTGTCTGTAGTGACTGAGCTTTGCCTGGACAGCCAGCGCCATCGTGACCCTTTCGGTAAGGGTCTCTTCAGTCTCAGTCATACAGCTCTTGGGGCAGTGGTCTAAGATTTCTGCTTTGGTGACGGCTGGTTTTGGTCTGCATGAAGGTTCTCTGTGGTGGCAGGTCACGCTAGAGTATCTGGAGGAGTCTACACCTGTCGAATGGTGACTGGGTGCACAGAGAAGAAATACCTAAGTGGGAGTTGTGAGGTGCTGGGGGAATGTGCAGATATAGCCTACGCCAGCTTGTGCAACTCTTCATCCCAATTTCCTTTCTTCTGGTCAGAGAGTCAATGAGAACAGAAGTATTAGTTTTACCATTGTCTTTATATTATTTATAGTATAAATAATACTTCATCAGGGTTTCAAGAGACAAGTCCAGAAAAAGCCACAAAAGTCTCTTCCTTTCCCCTCTTCAAAAAGTTCAGGGCCAGACGGCTTTAAAAATTCTATCAGACTTTAAAAGAAAAAGTTTATGTCCATCTTGCTCAAATTAGTTCCAAGAAAAGGGAACACTACTTAGTATAATAATGATGCCAACATTATCTTAATATCAAAACCAGAAAAAGAGAGCACAAGAATTAAAAATTAGAGACCAAGATCCTTGATGAATATTGATGTAAAAACCATCAACAAAGTACTAGCAAGTCAAATCCAGCAATATATCACATGGATTATACATCATGATCAAGTGGGGCTTGTCCTGGGGATACAAGGATGGTTTAATATATGTAAATCAATCGATGTAGTACATTATATTGCAGAAGTAATGATAAAAATCATGTAGTAATATCAATAAATGCAGAGAAATCATTTGATAAGATTTAGCACGCATTTATGGTAAAAACTCTTAGCAAGATGGGAATAGAAGGAATCTTCTTCAACATAATAAAGGCCATATATCACAAACCTATTTAATTTTTAAAAAATGAAATCCTTCTTTTTAAGACCAGGGACAAGATAAGGATGCCCACTGTCCACATTTCTGTTTAACTTAATTGTAGAGGTTTCAGCGAGAGCAATAAGACAACAACAGGAAAGAAAAGCATCTAAGACAGAAGAGAAGTAAAACTCATTAATTGTAGATGATATGACAATACACAGGAAACCCTAAAACTCCATCAATACCGCAAAATGCCAAGTTACAATTTCAGCATACGAAAATTTATGGCATTTATACATACAAGATCAAATGAAAAGAAATTAAGAACATAATTTAATGCACAATCGCTTTAAGAAAAATCACATACCTCACAATTAACTAAGTTGGTGAAAGACCTATGCGAGGAGAGCTATGCAACATTTCACATCATTAAGGGATTTAGTGTATGATATAAGGAGATTGAAAAACATTCCATGTTCATGGAGAGGGAGAATCAACATAATCAAAATGCCTCTTCTATTTAAAGTGATGCATAAGTTTACCAAAATCTGCATAAAAATACCATCAATATTCTTCAAAGAAACTGAGCCTTTTATGGAACCATAAAAGGCCTTAAATATGCATTAGCTATACTGTGAAATACTGAGAAAAAAGAAGCAATAGTGAGAAAAAAGGAGAGAATTGGAGAGATCACATTACCTGATTTTAAACTAGACTAGACAACAATAGTACTTAAAACAATATGGCATTGGTAAAATATAGATGCATGGATGATTGAAGTAGAATCAAAAGCCTTCAGATAAATCCATGTATATAGCAATATTTAATTTAGGAGAAAACAGCAAGGCCCATAAGAATTGGGAAAAGAGTCTTTTTAACAAATGGTGCTGATAAAACTGGAATAGCACATGTAAAAGAATGAACTTGGATCACTCTTTAAATCCATCCATAAAAGCAACTTCAAAATAGATTAAGATCTGCAATGTTGAAAAAAATATTGGCTCTGTTTTTCATGATATCGATGTAAAGGTTTTGGGGGGACTGGGTCCCAATGACAAGGGAAATAAAACCCAAAATAAACAATTGGTATTCCTCAAATTAAAACATTTTCACACAGTGAGAGAAAATATAAGATTAGCAAGAATTATAACTAATGGGAGAAAAAAATTTAAACAACAGACAAGGGGTAAATATCCAATATAAATATTAAAAAGAGACTATAACTCAGCAATCAAAAAAAATCAGAGTTAATGAATGAGCAGCAGCTCTAAAGAGATAATTCACCAAAGAGATGTCCAGAAAGCCAATAAGTGGAAACCTTTTTCCATGACTTCTGATAAAGGAGATACAAGTCAAAACCACAAGGAACTGTCATCTCACACCGATGGCAATGACACATATTAAAAAGTTCTCCAAAACAAGTGCTGATGATGATTCAGAGAAAGAGAAATGCTATTACACTCTTGTTGAGGGTGGAGATCTTTTGCATAGTGATTTGTATTTGCCTTAAAAAAGCAAAAATGGGAATTCTGTATGATCCACCAATCTCACTCCTTCTCAAAGAATGTAAAAACATCAAATCAAGAAAATTTATGCTCTACAATAGCTATTGTAGCGCTATGGATTGTAGCGACGACACAGGAACAACTTGGACCAAGAAGATGTGGTATATCCAAATACACACAGTGGAGTACTACTAAACCATCAAAATGATGAAATGTTTCAATTTATAGCAAAATAGAAAGAACCTGAAGGAATTATGTGTAGTACAGCAAGTCAGAATGACAAAAACATGACGGATGAATGGATAGAATGAAACAGTCATAAAAACTAGGAGACGCTAACAAAGTGAAGTTTTGAGGTTTAATAGGGAGAGTGAGAGGGAGGAGACAGGATCACAGGGATACTAGGGTTATTGGAAGGGGGAAATAAAATAAAATAGAATAAACGTGTGAAAAAAAGGAGACAGATGTTTAAACAAACTCAAATTTGTTTGAACCAATAAGTAAGTAAAAGTGTATTGACCCCCAGTGTAAAAGCAGAGTAGGGGGTATCGGTTTCAGAAATTGACAAGGCAGAAGCAGGCACCAACTTATGCCACTTGGACCTTGTTTCTCTCCATCTCGCTGCTCTTTGTCCCTCTGGTTAGCATCGTCCACAGTCCACAGGTTGGCTCTCTCCAGCTATGCCAAGATGACCTCCAGGTATGCTTAGTGAATGTTTTGCCTCTTAGAAATCCCAGTGGAAATAGCTTACCTGGCTCATGAAGGCACCAGCTTAAAATCACAGAGTCCATTCTGCACCAATCACCAGGGCAGGGGTGGGGTGCTCTCAAAGGCAGCCGGAAGTCTCCCCCATGTCTATGTTCAGAGCATAGATCAGCCCCGACATGGACTGAGAGTGGGGAGGATTGATTCATCAATGATATAAACAGAAGGGGGCAAAAGGAGAAAGGTAGGCAGAATGCCCACTAATCAAGGAATTTATTTTTAAACACTTTAATGGAATATCTGTAAGCATTTTTTCTTTCTAACTTGAAACTCAAGAATGCATATGTGTGTGGCAACAGCCACATTTGCTGGGCAAATCTCGCCAGTGGTCTGACTCGCTGCTGCCGGGGCAAGGCCTCTCGGGCCACGAGACAGCCAGGGTAACCACCCAGGACACCCAGACCCAGCTCTCCTTCCCCATGCAAAGTTTGGGTTCTGGTATCATATGGCTCCTTAGCCCAGTGGTGTCCTCTGTGCACTGAGGGTCGCCGGATGTCCAGCTCCAGTGGTGAGTGGCAGAGACTGGGGTGCAGTCCCTGGACAGGTGAGTTCACCTAGCACCAAGAGGCTCACTTGCACCCCAAGTGGAAGAGGAATCGAAGAAGGGTTCTCACGGGAGATTAAAATGCCAATGTGAAGATCAAGGTGCCTTCCACCTTTAACCGCTCTGATAACAAGAGAACGGGATCTAAAGTGGTTGCAATGGCTGCAAAATTAAGGTCCCAAATTGCCACCGAGGACAAAGAGACTCGCTAGTCCGGATTAGACCCCCTGCAGCCTCAGACTCACCAGGGAAATAGAAGGCCTCCACTCCTCTAGTCTCCCAACACACAGGCTATGAGAATGACAAAAGACAGACATTATCTACATTCTAAATACATATAGGTTAATGAAAAGATCACTATTTTCTGGTAATCCATAATTCTCCCGAGATAAAGGACTCCTTCCTGTACATTCAAGAGCCAATAGCCACTTGGGCTGGAGTGGCCTTGGTTTCAGCTCCTGGCTGTGTTTTGACATTTCAAATTTGTAGAGGTCATGTGTGCAGCAGGAATGGCTGGCTAGAACACTGATGATAATATTCCTGGCAGACGCAGGCGCTGGAAATTCCGGTTTCAAGATATCTCATTATCTGCAGGTGCCATAATGGGAAGCTGAATGCAGAGCTGTCAATCACAGAGGAACATTTGGAAACGCAGCAGCCACATAAAAGCTTTCCTGACTTACCCCCTCTGCTCAACGAAGGAAGGAAGGAAGCTCAAAGAAATCGTCTTGCAAGCAGTTCAGCTGCATCAAGCAAAACATGGGTGGACTTGACCGTCTGAGGAACGTGGTGCTTGCGAACGCAGCCGAGGAGAGCCCCGGAGCTCCTGCTCTTCTCGGAGCTGAACCCCAGGTGGAGACCCCTGTCTGCAGAGGGGGTGTGGGTTTCCCTGTCGCCTGCCCCTGGGGACTTTCCCAGCAAGACCTGGTCTGGGCATGGAATATTGCATGGTCACCGCCAGACCTGGACTGGGCCGTGGCTTCCCTAGAAACTGGCCCACGTGGCTTCCGCAGAACGCTGCGGGTGAGGGGCTGGGCACCTGGGGCACGCCCAGGGCAGCTTCCTTCACACAGGCAGAAGGCGCTTGCAAGAGCAGGGCATTGGGGGTGCCCGGAGAACATGGAGTGGGAGGCTTTGTTGTGGTTTGGCTTCGCACTAGGGCTGCGCTTGAGAAATCTCCACAATTCCCAAGCAAAATAAACCGGATGTCCTTGGACTTATTTAAAAATGAAATTTCAATTCCATGCAATTCGGTTATCACGCTTCTGGGGTCCTACCTGAAAATGAAAAACAAAACACTTAATTTGAAGAGATAACACGTGCCCCTGTTTACTGCAGTCTGTTTACAAGAGCTGAGACCTGGAAGCAACTTAAATGTCCATCGACAGATGACTGGGTAGAGAAGATGTGCTGGCTCCGCTTCAGTGGGTACTAGGTGCTATTTGATGCCATTTAGCTAATAATAAGAAGAAATCCTGGGGCCTCCCTGGTGGTGCAGCGGGTTAAGCAACACACTATAAAGCAAACCGCAGCCACTGCAGCACGAGTTCCATCCCTGCTGCCGGCCAGGGAGGGGCCCCACCTGGCGCAGCAGACCTCTCCTGCCTCGCCCGCTGCTCCCCTCAGCAGTGTGTCTCAGTCAGTCTGCCTGTTCTGCTCCCCGCTCTGTCGCTGGTGAATCCTCTCACTTCCCACTCTGTCTGGCCTGTACCCCAGCTCTTGTATGTATAATAAATAAATCTTTAAAAAAACCCCACACATAATAAGAAGAAATCCTGCCATTTGCAACACCATGGATGGACCGAAGGGGGTATGATGTAAGGGCAGCTGTCAGGAACAGAAAGACAAACTTCCTGTGATTTCATTTATAAATGGGACAGAAAGAATCAAAGCGAGTGACAGAACTAAACAAAACAAAAACAACCTTTACACTATAAAATCACTTTAGTGTTACCAGAAGGATGGGGAGGGTTGGGAAAAAGAGTTGATTGTCTGCAGGACAGAATAGGACTTTCAGTGGTGAACTGAATAAAATATGTGCAGACATTTATGGATAATGTTGCACCCCCTGAAACTGCTATCATATTATGGGCAATCCCACTTAATGAGCGTTCTAATAAAACAAAATAAAATGATTTGAGACAAAAAATAATGGAAGAAAACCAATATCCAAAGTTGGAGCAGTAAGAGCACAGCACTGTCGCTCAGCAAGGTTTGACTAACTCCTGTGTCATCTACTCTGTGATTCCCAAACACCCTTGGGTGATGTGGGTGACACGCAGGCTCTCTAAATACAAGACAGGGATTGTGGGTTCTCAGGGCTGGAGGTTTGCATGGGCTCCAGGGGGCAAAGGGATGAGTGAGCTCACTTTGCTCCTGCTCCGTGTTGAGGATTATAAAAAGGGGGTCCCCTAGGACAGACAAGAAGTCCACAGAGGCCTCTGGGGCAGGTGGGGTCCCCTGGAACCTGAGACAAGAGGCCACTTCTAACGTGGAAGCTGCTACCCAGCTAGGCCCGCTTCTGCCAGAAGAAATGGTTGGCCAGATCCTCCAGCTTTTCAAAAGAAATTGGAAATTCAAACTATTACTTCATTTAAAAGAAAAAATCTGGCAACTGATTTAGACTTCTAAGAATAAGAAAATAAAAATACTGTGCTTTAGACCTCCCATTTACTACTTCTCCAATGAGAACTGAAAGATTGTTCCCAAATGATAGCGACCAAGAATATCCCTGGGTTATCGCTATACTTGGCTAATAATTACAGCCCAGATCTTTTTACTTTCCCTCAGAGGAAGTAACATTGATTATATGAACTGCTTTCTTTTCGTATCGGGTACATAATTTTTATCCCTTACCGAGAGCTTCATTCATTCATTCATTCATTCATTCATTCATCCACTCACCCGGCCCTCCCTGCAGGTGTCATACTCAGCGTCACTGAACACAGGTGAATACTCTTCCTTAGGACCTCCGAGTCCAGCTGGTGAGAGAGCACAGGCACGGGGAAGTTTGCCGGATGAAATGTACGTGCCGCAGCCCGAGACCCAGCTCCAGGGGGCAAGGCCTGGCCTTTGGGCTCTCCAAGGGGTGCTAGTTTGAGATCTGCACCCTCTGACCCTATAGCGAGGCTTGCCTGCTGCTTCTGTGTCGCCAGAAGTGGTAGCATGGAAAATGCACAGTGGTGTTTGTTCACTCATACGTCACTCACACTGTGCTTGAGGAAGGTGATGTGCTTTTGGAATGAACTACTCTGCCTGGAAAGATGAGGCTCCAAGAGAGGCGTGGGATGGGGTGCGCAGGTGACGTGTGCGTGTGTGTGAATATGTGTGTGTATATCTATATGAATATATCTATATGAATATATATAGAATATTCACACATATATGAACAGATATTCATGTATATGATTATTTTTACATTTTTATTGGAATATGCATTTTGGAATATGTATATAATTGGAACATATGCATCTATC
Organism: Galemys pyrenaicus; assembly: GCA_019455555.1. NCBI lineage: Eukaryota > Metazoa > Chordata > Mammalia > Eulipotyphla > Talpidae > Galemys > Galemys pyrenaicus. Next base: position 4,549,676 of record JAGFMF010011914.1, on the reverse strand, counting down.
AATGAGAGAGAGAGGGCTTCTCTTTTCATGAATATATATTCCATGAGTTCTGTTTTTCTGGGGACGCCTGACTGACACATTCAAGGAGAGGCATTCACTTTGCCCATCACGAGGACTGCGGGTGGAGAGAAGCTCAAGCACAGGGAGAATTTGGAAGTCAGTGGCCCTGAGATTGAACCCCGGGCTCACCCATTCCAGCGCTGTGATCCTTAGCAAATTGTCTCTCTGAGCCTCAGTCTCTTCCTCTGTAAGTAATTCCTACAAGAGGTAAATGTGCAGTTCAGCCCAGCGCCTGGAATGGCAAACGATTAAATGTTTTATGGGAAAACAGGAAACTGATCTTTATTTAACCCCAGATGTCACAGCCCCCTCTCTAAACGGGGCACAGGCTGCTTGCAGAGGAGAGAGTCCCCATCGTTGGAAGTGACCACTTGGTGGCTAATTAACAGGAACCCTCTTCTTTACCTAGGACTTGAAGGATGTTTGCAGAACTCCACAACCCTTTTCAGGTCCGAGTCTCCAGGAGTCTCAGGAAAGAACCGGGCACTATACAAATGTGTGTGCACTGATGCCAAAGGGACCACTATACATCAGACGATTAAAGAAGCAAATGAATGAGTGATTCAAATACATTTAATTCACCTTAGTTTTAAAATTTAAATATCATAAATATATTTTTAAAGATTTCTTTTATTTATGCATGCAAGAACTGGCATATAGGCCAGAGACGTATGTGTGGGGGTCAGAGGATTCATTGGAGACAGAGTGGGGAGAAGAACAGACGCACTGACTGAAATTCACTGTTGAAGGGAGCGGTGGACAGGATAGGAGAGGTCTGCTATGCCTTGTGGGTCACCTCCCTGGTCGGGATTGAGCTACAGTAGCTGCTGATAGCTTCATAGTGCTGAGACTTAACCCCTTGCACCACCTAATATCATAAATAGGCCCTAATATCATAAATACTTACCAACAATACTACCACCTTTCCAGAAGTGAAAAGGCATGGTGTCACCTCCTCATGAGGTCCAGGGAGGGTCTAGCAGCCTGGACTCCCTTGGACAACCCAGCAGCCCAGAGGAGAGGTGCATGCCCATGGGGGCAGCCTGATGGGGAGGCGAAGAGGGGGGTCCCTGTTATGCTGTGCACTGTTCCCTAGATGTTCATCCCTGAAAATGACTTGCTGGAAACCATACTGGACTGTCTCATGATGAGTGACGAATAAGAAGTAATTTAATTTTGTAATTAGAGGAGGAAAGAAGGCTGTCGGGTCAGTTTTTGGTTCTCTGGATTCCCAGTCCTCCAGGCCTTCAAGGCGACCCTCTCTTCCTGCCCTTCCTTTAGTATTTAACCCCCCGCCGACCTCATCTGCGTCTGCTTTCCTACTTTAAGACAGTCGTGGGCAGTGGAGCTTAAATGACTGAAAACACGTGGACTGTTCTTGCTGAAGGTGTTTGTATGGGAAATAAGTAAAAGCCCTAGACCAAAAGCACTCTGCGGGACAGAGTGCTGACCGGCAGGGAGGTTCTGAAGGGGTCGCTGAGGCAGGGAAACGGACCCTGGTGCTTTCGCAGCCCCTGGCCCTCCCCGTGGCGGCCGCTGTCTGGATTCCTGACGTGTTGAGCTTCGAGTCCCCAAAGGACCAATATAAGAAGAAACCACTTAATGTGTTTTCACTCCATTGGTTGGGTTTTATTCTGAAGTTTCATGAAATTGTCCTTTTATTTCAAACCATAATTTGGTCTTGGATTTATTAACTAACTTTTCCTCGGGAAGAGTGGCTTCTGGCCTTCCTTGGCTGTTGACCTGGACCAGGAGAGCGGGGCTGAGTCCACATGTCTGCATGGTCCACCCTCCCAGCCCCTCCCCTCGGCCCTCCTTTCCTCCAACCAGACTGGACTTAAAGGCAATGTGTTAACACCTGACGGTGCAGCAGAAAAGCTGCCCTGTGTGAAAGAAAAGGCTTTAATTTCTATTTGTCGTGTCTCCCTGGTGGCGCAGTGGGTTAAGCAACGCACTATGAAGCAAACCGCAGCCACTGCAACACGAGTTCGATCCCTGCCGCCGGCCAGGTGGGGGACCCACATGGCGCGGCAGACCTCTCCTGCTGTGCCCGCTGCTCCCCTCAGCAGTGTACTTCTGTTGATCTGCCTGTTCTGCCCCCCGCTCTCTGTGGTGAATCCTCTCACTTCCCACTCTGTCTGGCCTGTACCCCAGCTCTTGTATGCATAAATAAATAAATCTTTGGAAAAAAAAAATTCTATTTGTCTTCTTTCTTTTTGCCTTTTTGAAAAATGCCATGAAATTGATAGAAAAGGGTAGTCAAGAGATGCTTTTAGCCGGTTGCATGTCGTTAAGCAATTTATAGAGTATCTAGGAACAGCAAAAACGAGGTAACAGTAACCAGACTGAAGATCAAGTGTGCCAGAAGACCCCAAAGGCAATCACAATGCAAACATCCCCTTTCTGATCACCAACCCCCAGGGCGCCCTTCCATTCTTCTGTCCCTTTCTTCCTTCATTTAGGGAGAAGTGAATTGAAAATCCAGAAACCCGGAGTCCACTTCCAGTGAGCACCCTCAGCTCCTCTGCCCGGTCCTACGCCCTGCCCTCTGCACTGCAGCCAGGCCAGGGAGAACCACCCTTGACGCTCCGGCTTGGGCTGGAGACCGGAGTGACACGCTCTGGGAAACCTCCCCGTGGAGACTGGAGCACATCTTACTTTCAAATGTCTAGATTGATTGATTCTTTTTGACAACATTTTCTTAAAGCCTTTTTTACCCTCCTAATGAATCTGAGTCTTTGCAAAGGCATGTGATTGACAGAGCCGCAGACTGACAGCTTCGATTTCTCCAAAGACATGGGTTTCTGGTCATCCCTCCGGGTCGAGGGAGCAGGCTAGGGAAGGCAGCCAGCAGACAAGCAGGAGCTTCACTTTTGTTTTGGAATGCGGGCTGGATTACCTGGCCACGCGCTCGGGAATTACAACTTTTTCCTGTCTCTTTTGCCAAGTGATTATTTCTGAGGTTTGTGGATTCGCCAAACATTCCATGAGTCTCCAGGATTTGCACACTAGCCGAAGACAAGATGCAAAAAGCAAGTTAAAAATGGTGACTGCCCTGCCCTGCAGAAGCTCACTCTCCCCGGGTCGCTAAACCAGTGAACACCAAGAGGGTGGGGCCTGTGGGACAGAGGTCCTGGGCAGGGGCACCTGGGATGGAGGTTGCCAGCGGGCACGGAGCCTTGAAAGAACAAGATCGTGACGTGTGAACAATGGTGTGTGTGTGGTGGGGGCAAGACGCCTCACCTCCTTGTGCCTTTGTCAAAGTGCGTGCCTCTGGCTGGGATCTCCACCTCATCCGAGTGTGAGCTCCCTCCCTTTCTCGGCTGGGGCGTTAGATATCGAGAGATGCTAAGCCTGGGAGTTTAAATATTAGCAGATTCGTTCGAGTATCAGGAAAATCCTTGAAGGGTGCAGAAAAATGTTGGGGATGTGCCCACACCCTGTAGAGAGCAGGGAAGCATTTCCAAGGAAGGGGGTGGTTATTGCCAGCTGGTGTTTGGGGAGACACACTGGGCGCATCGTGGAGGGGAGACAGAAAAGGAGGGGCCAGGGCCAGGGCTGCGAAGTCATCGAGTGTGACGAGCGGCTCATGGGACTTGCCCCTTGCTGGTTTCGGGACCATTCGTGCGAGGGTGTTCTCTGTCCTGCTGGTGGGGCCAGTAGCCAAGGCGTGCGGTCCGCCGACGTCGACTGGGGCTGCAGCACCCCGGGGCGGACAGAAGGAAGTCTGAGTCCAGCTAAATAATGAGCTGCTTTGGGCGGTGTCAGCAGAGTCAGTTATTCTAAACGGACTCACGCTGGTCTGGGCACAACACACGTGTCCATATCCTGCTGTGTAGACTCTGGACTCACTTCTCCATCATCCCAGCCCGACCCTCCTGTCATTCCATTGTCTGTTTGACTGAGTTGGCCAGGCATTCATGTTGGGGGGCTCTGGGCTTAGGAGGAAGGTATTTGCAGCCTGGGTTTTCTGCCCGACTCCTGAAACACCAGGGCACCAGGTGGGGGACTCAGGACTGTTCTCAGCTCCAGTGATTTGTAGGCACCTTGCCAGGCTCTGGAGAAGAGAGCTCCCCTCAATAAGAGGTCTGTGACATTCGTCGATGAAAGGATCAGCTGCTTTTCTCACATTTTGGGGTGACTTATTTTATTTAATCAGATGTAGTGAGATCATCTCAGTGTCAATTTTTAATTTACGGCATTTAATTATGCATTTCATTTGCAGCAATTAAAAAAAATGTAACCCACACACTGCCTTAGGTTAGCTCAGTTGACTAAATTGGTATTAAAAAATAAAAAACAAAAAAGGAGCTGGCAGCCCCTTCTCCAGCGAATACCAACCCCTTTTTGGAGTCAGCTGGGCTCACTCGTGCCCCTCCCCAGTCAGCCCCCCTTTTCCTGATCCTTGAGGGCTCCTGCCACCTTAACATAGTTTAAAATAGGATGGGGTGACAGCACCCCCTGCTCCGCACATTGTGCCTTAGTGCGATTTCACCCAGAAATATAGGCAGGGAGGCAAAAACCAGGAAGGTGCCAGAGACCCCTTTCACTTTCCAAGGAAAAATCCAAGGCAAAAGCAAATGGGCGGGAAGGCCCTCCCCTAAGTGCCCGGATGGGAATGTGGCCCCACAGAGGACCCAAAGGAAGCCCCGCCAAGATCCCGTGTGGGTCATAGCCTGTCTCCCAGGCAATACTTCAGAGAGTGACATGACGGAGCCAGTAAATTACAGATCCTTCCAGGAAGGGTGCCAGAGAACTTGACATTTCACATTCACTCACACATTGGCAGCTGTCACCCTGGGCAACGAAACGCAGGCACTACCTACAGCTCCATAGGTAGCTTGGCCCCCAGAGTCGAGAGGCAGCCATCTTCAGTCCTGACAGCCCAGTGGCCGGGGACGTGACTCCAGACGCAGTTCTGATGAAACATTGCCGCGTGCTTGTAACGGGAAGGGTGTTTGTGAATGTGCAAGTTGGGTTAGCGTAGAAACTAGAAAGCAGGCGGCTTTGGGTCACATAGGTTTGGCTGCAGATATTTGTGCATTCTTCCTTGTGAGTTTTCTTGTTATGAAAATAGGGCATTGTCACTGAGGGTAATGGAGAAAATTCAGATGAAAGAGACAAGGAAATTTTTGAAAACCTCTGTAATCCCTGTACCCAAATATAACTATCAGGATTTTCATGTTGTAAACCCTTTGATTGCTGGAGTAAGAGACACTATCATATATACAATTAGCAAGTATAGAACATACACATAGGCACCCACTTTCTTTCCTCATTTCAATGACATTATCAGGACATCATAAGAGACACCACCGTTTCTTTATTTGGAGGGGGGTTGACGCTATCTTAAAATGTTTTTGCTCACAATAAGATTTTCATTTGCACGTTCAATTTCACAATGTTATTTTTCTAAATCACAATTTAATTGATCAAAATTGAATCTATGCTTTCCCCACATTCTGTCGTTCTTGGCCGCATGTGGTGACACCCAGTGTCATGGGAAAAGACACATTTTCCAAATCCACACTGGCAATCTTGATTCTGATATCTTCAGACACTTTTATGATTGACAGTCTACCTTTGAAGCACATCAAAAAAAATTAACGTTCCGTCTGCATTTCCTATTTCATTAAACTTTTGAGTTAGTTATTTCCCCTTAATGCATTTTCTGAAGATGAGGGTCTTCTCTTGAAAATTGGTTGGACGATTTAGGCAGAACGTTCTCTAAGAATGACCCATGTACCCCACCCCACCCACCCCCGCGTCCCCCGACTGTGATACTCCTCGGTTCCCAAGGACCTGGCACTTTCTACCACCTTTATTGGTACTGCCAGGCCGTGATGACGGCTGCTTTCTTTGTCCATGTTAACATAGTGGGCTCATCTCGAATCAGGCATTGAGGCATTTTGATTGACAAGCACGGGTGTGAATTCCAGTGAATGTTTTCTCCTTTATGCTGCTGCAGTGACTCCGCAGAGGTGAGATCCCCACAAACAGAGCTCAGTAGCCAGCAGATGTTCTCAATACTGACTGCAGAAATTCGAAGAGCCCTCTGACTCCAGGCTCACTCATTTCCAGCCTGGGGCTTCTGGCAAATTTCTAAACTGGTGTATGGAGACCATGGGGAGGAAATGAGCAAGGACGCAGGGACTTAGCCTGGAGCCTGGCACACGTGCGGGCTCTGGAGACCCTTCCTCCTCCTTCATGTCATCCTCACTTCCACCGGCAGTGACTATCTTATTACGTGTCTGCCCTGCACCCGTCTTTGTTCCGTGAGTTTTGCCCACAAGGCAAGTTCTGCTTTCATCCTCATTTACAGATGGGGAAACTGAGGTATGGTAGCACTGTCAGTTGCCCCATGTTCTGTAGCTAGTAAGCAGTAAAGCCAGAATTTAGCCAGCTGCTTTGGCGCCAGAGCCTTAAGGGCTGGCTAGCGTGTGCTGCATCAATCTGCATTATCTTTCTTCCCACCTTCCCATGTTCCTCTAGCACATTCTTTATCATGGCAGTGGAACACCCTACTGTGTGAAAAAGGTGACAGTTCTTAGTGCTTCAGTATTGTAGGATGTTTAGCTCATTTGCAATGTTTTACTGTTAAAAGCATGGTCTGGTCAAAGCCTAGGAGTTGAATCTTGACACACACTGAAGATTATTTTCATCGAGCAAAGGACAAGTCCTGGAATTGCTGGGTAGGCTGACGGTCTGCCCTGGCCCGGCCAGGCTTCTGGAGTCCACCGGTAAATGGAACTTCCTGGGCTAATCCATGACAGTTTTGGGCAAGCTAAGGTGTTTGGATCACAACACACTTTGTATGTGTAATTTGCTAAAATGTCAGATGGTTGTTACCCCCTAAAGACAGGATTGATGGCTTGATGTAAAAATGAGGGAGGAAGAGAAGAGGATCAGTCCAGATGGCCATTGGACATTGGCCCAGCCATGGCCATGTTTCCATGGGGACTGTGGTTTCAGGTTCAGAAGGTGTTGAGTGGGATGCCATGAAAGTCACAGGGACCTCAGAATGCGAAGAGGGCAGGGACCACAAGACCAACAGCGCCAGGCGAATCAGAGCCAGAGAGGCATCAACAATGCCATGATCACATCGTGCCATCAGAACCCATCATAGGGAAGCATCTTTGACCTTCAAGACCTGTGTCAATGTTTTTGAAGCCAGCAGCGTGTTTGGTCCATGCACAACTCTCCTGTCCATCAGTTCAGCTCTCTTCTGAGAGCCTCCATTGCACCTGGCACTCTACTGGGTGCTGGAGGTCGAGACCAAAGTGTCTTTGAGAAGATGCTTTTCAGGTTCTGGAGTCTCCCTCCTTGCCAGACACTGGAATCCTCGCATTACCTTCATCTTATTCATTCATCAAGCAAATATTTACTGGTACCTGACATATGGCACCCTTCCTGGGATTTACAGCCTTCCTCTTTCCCCCATGAAAAACATTCTTAGGAGAAAATCACTCTCAGTTTTGGTCAATAAACACTCTCCAAATTAATATTATTAAGTTTCGCATCTTAAAAATACACACAAGCATACACATGTGTGTACACGTGCACCCCCCACACACATATATTATTTTGAAAAAGTTTTTTAATCAGGAAGCAGGCAGCAGATTTCTTTAGGGATATGGTGTACCATCCTGTCCAGGCTGGCAGCCACACAAAGACCAGCTCCCCTTTGGGAGTAGCCAAACAATCTCATGGAAATTTCTTTCCACAGACCTGCTCCCTGGTAGGTCTGAGCAAAGATAAACCCAGCCCAGGGAAGATGGCCGGGCTGCCAGCCTAGAGAGTGCGGAGCCCAGGGTTCTATTCTGGCCTCATTATCTTCCTTGGAACTGAGCATCAAAGATCACTCCAAGGACATCGCTTCAAAAGTTCTGATCCTACATTTGCAATAAAGACATTTTATCCTGATGGAATCTGGTATTTATGGAATATCCATGTGACCCTGGTTATGTGCATAAACTGTTTCAGAAGCTCATTTGTGGAAATGCCTGATTTCATTGTGCTCTCCCAGACAAGTATTAATACATCAGTTTCTATATATATGAAGATCGACCCTCAGACACCCAACATAAGGTAACTGTAGTCCAGTTTTACGGGGCTGGTTCAGTTCCACAAATAGCCCTCCTGACTTTCCTTCCCAGGTGTTATCTCCTCTTAAGACCAGAAAACTCTGGCCGCCATCTTGTTTTCTCTGGCCATAAGAAGCCAGCCTGATGTTCCATCTTATCCTTGCCCCCAAAACAGCGGTTCCCTTCTTTATTATACTTGTCTATTATATGGGAAATCTGAGGGTGGAGTCCTCACCCTCCACCCCAGATGGCTGGATTCTTGGCAGAAACTTGGAGACCCTCAAGCATTCACCCTCATGTTTAATGATATGCATGCTATCTTCCTGGAGAACACTGAACATTCGTTCACTCAGGTGAGCTCTCTGCCAGCACCTGGGGACATGACTTTGTAGGTTCAGGTCATAATCAGAAGTGGCTCGGAGGATCTGTGTGCAAGACACCCAGGAAGTGCACCCACTGCATCGCTAGTACCCCATACTTCAGAGAACCCCACCTGTGCTGGGTGTTTTTCGAGCCTCCTGTGGGACATTGCCTCACGCGCCTGCCTTCGGGAACTTTGGGAAACTGAGGTCTGAACACCGAGGGCGTCAGCTTCTCTGTCACGTTGCCTGTGAGCAGAATGCAGAGCTGAGCTCTCACGTCCCGCTTGGCAGGGAGGGGCTGGTCATGTGCCATCCAGTCCCTGCTCATTCAAGGTCCCAAGGAGTCAGACTGGTGATGACACAAGGACATTTGTTGGGGACTTAATGTGTGCCCTTCCTGGTGGTGTTTGTGCCCCAGCCCTAGGCATACGAGACATCAGTCTATCCTTGTAGACGGGGGTCCCAAGTCACAGAGCTGGGGCGCCAAATCCAGGAGAGTGAGCCCAGTGCCATCCTGCCTTCCCTCCACTTAGATGCACGGAGCCCAGCTAATAGCAGAGATCTTGAATCACTTAATTTTGTGTGTGTGTTTCAGGATGAGCTATAAATGGCTGGCATTTGAAAATCAAAATCGACATCATCGGAAGTATAAAAATAATGAGGTGGGTGGTAAAGGCACAGTGGCGCGTGTGAGCAATTTGCACAACGGAGGAATGGGGGCCATTTGGAGCCAACAAAGAAATGGCTTCTCTGTAGTCACATAATAAACGGCATTCGGTGTCAGGGGAAGGCAGCTTTTAAGCAGTTACCCTTATTGTTCAGCTTCCTTTTGATTATGGCAAATAAGTTTTTCTTCAAGGGGAGACTTTTTATGAAAGGGAGAAAGAGTGGCTGAGATGAGTTTGCATTCTGGTGCAAATCATCATTCCCAGAAGACTGTTTTAGGGCTCAGGGGCCCCTCTGCCTGCACACTCCCCGGATGTGGTGGGGTCCGTTCCGAGCAGGGGTCTCCCAGGCTGACCATCGAGGCGGCTTATTATCTCCCAGAAGCACATAATGTGTTGCACAGAGTGACTGCATTACAGCAAGCCCCTAAATTGTATTTGGACAAAGAATAATTGAACACTGGACAGAATAACAAATGTCCCGGTCAAGTTTGCTGCATGGGTTTATCGTGTTGTATTAACATGATAGAAATATGAATACTTAAATCTTATCTCAGGTATAGTTTATAACTGCATTAATCATTTACTGTATTATATATTTTTCATGTCAGTAAGATGGTGAGGAAAAGATTCAATTTTCACAGCACAGTCGGAGAGTATGTTTTAGATAAGTAGGAGGCCAGGATTAAACCAGTGCAACATGGCTCTCAATTGCAGACCCTATAAAGGGAAGGTTAGCATATATCAAGCAATATTAAGCAGGATCCTTTAGGCTTTGGAAAAATAAATCACCAAGCCATTCGATGCCATCGCTGTGTTTGCCTGAATCAGATAAGCACTTACAGACTTTTTGCTTCTATGTGATACATCCAAACCCGGCTGCAAAGCTGCTATTGCACAGTCTGATGCTCTTTGCAGCACGTGCCCCGCCAGCGGCTCCTGGAACATCTGGGCAGGTGTGCAGGAAGACAAGCCACATTTTCGATGTGGGTCGGAAGGCTCATCCCTGTGGGACCAGCCTTTTTCTTACAAGAGGGGTTTTCCAGAAAGGCCTCTCTGCTGGACACTTAGCCAGGGCCAATGCCTCCAGAAGTGGGGAGCCATTTTCTGAAACACCTGGGAAGGAGGGAGGTCGTGTGCTCCCCGCTCTGTGAGTGGTAGCTAAGCCCTTGCTTCCTGCCTGGCTCTCTCCTCTGGAGCCCTGTCGGCGTCACCTGAAATCCCTGAAGACATTCTTGCTGGGGACAGACATTTGTGCAAATCGCCATCTTCAGTCCACTGCGAAGAGGGGCTAGGACAGGAGGACTCAGCGTTTCAATAGAAACTTCCCAAAATTTCAGTTCTCCCAGCTGCCGGCAAATTCTTTCTCAAAACGCTCCAAGAGGCTGGTCATGGTCGGCTGTGTCCTTTCAGCCTTCATGTTTGCCCAGCAAAGTGAAGCAGAGGTCATGACACAGAATAACTTATTTCTCAAAGTTTAGGAAAAAACCAAAACAGCAGGCCATAGAATAGAAAGGTGAGATGCAAAGACACAAATCACTTCCCAGTCACAAAAATTGCCAAAAAATAGCAGCTTGCAGCTGTGCACAGCAGGGACAGAAAACATTAAACACATGTTAAATAACAAATAGGAGACTTAAATATAGCTAAAAATGGACCTTATTCTGAATAAATCATGCAAGCTGCATCTTAACCGTCCTGAGAAATGTAATGGATCATGTGAAATCTGCCAAATTTGTATTTAAAAAAAATCAATAGCGGGTGTCTCTGCTTTTAAAATGACATGCTGTTCAGTTCAGCGAAGATGCCGTGCGCTTCCGCCGGCCCCCCTCGCACCCCCGCAGTCCCTAAGACTACAGCTGGATTTAAGAAATTTCACTTTAGTTAAAGACAAGCAAGACATGCATTTGAATAAGTCTATTTTTTTTTTTTTGGTGGATAAAAACTATTTAACATTCACTTTGCACTGCCTTAGCATTTCACAAAATTGTTCCCTCTTTCTTTTGAACATGTAAAGGAGTTGGCTCATCTATTCTGAACCGTTTTTTGAAAACCGCGGAAGTTCATTTCTCCGATACTTCTCATCCATTTTTAGCCTCCACTAAGACAGAGCCATTGCCACACGGGCAGAGAGGTTTCCAGCCCATCTCCTTCACTGTCTGAAGGTGGGGGTGTGAGGGGGTGGGGGCTGGGGGGCGCTTGCCTTTTATGACGGTAAGGCAAAATAAATCTCCAGGCAGAGTATTCAAATCAACCCTGCTGGCAAGTCTCCTTCTCTTGAAATGTTTGCTGCCTATATATTTCTGTCTTCAGAATATTTTCAATCCTTTGGCTTGCCTTCAGCATTTAGGGCCGTAGTTTGGACGATCCCCGTGTGTCTCTCTTTGCAGATTAATGGACCTTTAATATCTATCACAAGAGTGAAGCGTGCCGAGAGGCTTCTTAACTTTGCCTTTATTTTGTCACAATAGCTCAGTTTTTGCTCCAGCCACCACACACGCGTGTGCACATATGCTCACACGCCCACACTCGCACGCACACACGTTGCACACGCGTTTGCGCGCACACACGGGGCCTCGTGTGGACAATCTATTTCTCCGCGGAGAGGTGATCTGTGTTCTTGCAGTTGCAGCACAGAATTCTGCGGCTGTATCCATATTTTTGCCACCGATAATCAGTTGCCAAGGAGTTTAATGTGGGGGCTGGGGTGCTTTGGAGGGGCGCAGTGGCGAGAAAGCAGACTCGCTTCTCATCGGGATGAGGGACTGCCTCCTCGGGCACTATCCTTTGTGCCTCACATTCTACCCAGTGTGCTGTTTTCATTCAGAATATTCATAATACTCTCTTAGCGTGAACAGCAAATATGTGGCTTTGAGGGCAAAATATATATGTGTGTGTTAAAAAGAGAAGCAGAGGGAAAAAATTGAAAAAACAAGGAGCAAGTGGAGTCTTCCTGGGGAGTCTTTGAGAGGCATGATTACCATGCTCAGGGGCTCCTCTCTGCCCCAAGCCACCTCTTTTGGCTGTACACAGAGCATTTCCAGAAGCTCCGCTCAGATGGGGGCTCTCCAAAGTCAGTAAATGCTCTAATGTACTGAGAAGTCATAAATATGGAATACACCGCTCCACTGCTTCCATTTCCTGTATTTCAAGGATGTGGGTGAAATTACAGATGGTAGTACAAGTAGTGATTTTAAAAAGGGAGGAAGGAAGAAATTCTGGTAGAAGAGGAGGAAAATAAAGAAACCTGAAAAAAAGGGAAAGAAGAGAGAAGAGGAAGGAAGGGAGGGGGAAGGAAGGAAGGAAGGAAGGAAGGAAGGAAGGAAGGAAGGAAGGAAGGAAGGAAGGAAGGAAGGAAGGAAGGAAGGAAGGAAGGAAGGAAGGAAGGAAAAAGGGAGGGAGGTACGGAGGGAGGGAGGGAGGGAAGGCAAACCTAATGTTGGTTTAGAACTCACATGACTTCTAGTTGCCCCAGAAACTGCTTCGAGAAGGAGACTCTTTCAAATGGGCGAACGTCACCTGCCCATTGGCAGTAGGAAGGGGGAAGATGGAGTTACCTGGGCAGTGATATCACCTCCTCAGAGAAAGTTCTGGTCTTCTGTAACTGTGGGAAATCATCAGTGTGCTGACTCTTTTGATATTCCCTCCCCACCAAGAAAATCCCAAGCTGCCAGCCACCCCTCACATGTTCCCCCAAACCACATTGTTTTGAATTTTCCAGTGGGAGATTAACTCAAGATGCAGCAGCAGAAAACTATTATTTGCTAGGTTGGCAGCCCACCTCAGGACTGCCTTATTTTGGGGTCATTGAAAAAAATTGTTTCAAAGTAAAAGGAGTGTGTTGGTAGCACAAAGCCCCCACAAAGCTGGTGGGGTGATACAATAACATCCGAACACAGTTTTTACTAGAGCTCTGCTTCAGCTTCTTCTGGTCACCCCCTTTTTGAATCCCCACAAATATACTTTCTGCTTTTATGGCTTCCTTTGGGTTAAGGGTGCCAGAGATTGGGGGGGGTGCTTTTTAAATATGTTCCTTTCTCTTGTAATATTCCTCCTCTAAGTTGGCCAATGTGATTCATTTCTTTGAGCTCTTGTTTTATTTTTAAGTCATCAATTACTCAAACTTTGTGAGCCTATCTATTCTCAGCCATCTGGACCCCATACCTTATTTTAAAGCATGTTCAAATAATGACAACCTTCTTTTCTCAATTAATTTATGGGCTGTGGGGACCATTTTTCATTTGTTATCATGCACTTCCATTTGATCTCCCATATCTTTCTTCTGCATCTGCAACCATGGAGTATAAATCTTCTACTCCGGCATTGTCATGGTGTCCAAGATATATAGGTATGACTCCCTATTAGTTCCACAAAACTGACCTTAATTTCTAAAAACGGTATCAGATGTGAATAAAGTTTGGTAAGATGATTTGTTTTGATTTACTTTGCACCACTTATCTTTGAGTTTTCTTCCTACTTTTCTTTTATCTAATTTAGGCACTGGAGTCTTGCAAGCCGGGTTACGGTTTATCCATTACCTCCCTGCCAGTGCTGCTCCTTGGAGAGATAGGCCTGGGAGATTTGGAGCTGTGGATAATAATAATGTGGCCTGTGGACATGCTTGAGGTTGGTTTGTGTTGTTTTCTATTTTATTCAAGCTGACCTCCAAGCTTCAATATATTTTCTATTTCAGAAATGCGAATATTTTCAAACAGCATGACTGTATTGAGTTATTAGATATTGGATCTGAGACTCGCACAATAAAATTAAGCATGCAGATGCAAGTATCTTTTCTCTTCTCTTCCTTGGCTGACAAGTAGGAGTGTCGCAAAGACCCAAACCTCTCTCCAACCAATAGGGGAGCCTGCTTCTGGATTTCTGAGGGACTATGGCTTACAAAACTGAGTGTGTGTGTGTCTCTGTGTGTGTGTTTTGTTTTACATAAACAGACTTCCGTCCAAACGAAGGAATGCTAATTAAGCAAAAAACATGGCCAGATGTTTATTAACACTTCTCAGGTTCATGGGATTTGGAGAGTGTGCAGTTTTCATGGACTAATTTAAAAAGGGAAACACCTTCATTGGAATAATGGCCAATTATAATTGCCGACTTCGCCCATTCTTTTTTGTGCTGGTGGAGTTGGGGGTGGGGGGACCCTCGGAGTCGAGAGATGAAGTGCCTGGTGCCTCCTGGCACAGCTGGCTCCAGCCCGCACCCTAGATCTGGGCGTGGCCTCACAGCCAGGCACCCCCTGCGAGGGGCTGTGAGCCCCCTGCAGACCCAGAATGTACCCCGGGCTGTCTGCTGTGTGGAACTGGGCTCAGTGGTTGTTTTCTCTTTTTAAATCGCATTATGAGTTTACCTTGTGCTCGCCTGCGTGGTACCTATTGGTATGGAGACGATCAAAGGGGACCCTTTGCCAAGCAGTGGAGCATCTCTGGAATGTCAGCTTAGCCCTGAGACAGGAAGAGGGGCTGTCAGGCCTCAGCGTGGTGACTTCACCGTGGGCCCCAGATTCAAACTGTGGAGTAATAAAACTGAATAGCACCATATAAAACTCCGAGTTTCATAAGACAAATATTGCTCTATGCATTCATGTCCCTTGCACTATGTTAACTGTAGGAAGAAATAGAAACAGTTTTAGTGACCCCCTGGGACCTATAAAGGCTATTTCTGAGTCTGAATCTTGCTGTTTAATTTAATCATTTATTATATTAATATTCAAATGGGCTGCATCTTATTAGCTACTGCAAAGATGTTAGTATGTCTGAAATAAATACCTAATTATGCTTTTGAAGAGAGGGGTTCTAAAGACTTTGGTGTGTTTGTGCTAATAGAACAGTTCATTTGCAGATTTTTCTGCAGAAATCAGCAGTTTGAAGCTTTTTTTTTTTCTCTTTTAAGAAAATAAAAACAAGGATTGAATATACACTGAGAGCTTTCGATAGCAGTGCTGGTTCCACCGGCTCCCAAGCTGCCGGGAGTGATGGGGTTTTGTTCTCTGTGCTGCAGTGAGTGTCCACCTTGGAATGCCCAGTGCTGGACTCGATAACACATTAATACAATTAACTGTTTTAATCAAATGACCATGAAATTAAATATGTTCCTGTTCAAAGGAAAATAATAGATATCCTCTTGAAAAAAATATTTTTGAGTCCAAGATGCTAATATTTTTTAACATGACTGTTTCATTATTTCTTCCTTCCCCCTCTCTCTCGGCCTCTCTCTCCCCCACCCCCTCAACTCCCAGTGTGAAATCAGAATCTTATGTAGGTCATTGATTTTTACATCCACAGACAATGGACACCAGCTACTTGCAGAAATCAGACTATGCCGTTTGGAGCTGCTGCAGAAAATAAAAAAAGCCACACACACCTCGGGGAGGGCCGGGGGCTAGACCCGCAGTGGCTGCCGAGCGGGCGCGGCAGCGGCTGGGGCTGGCTGCGTCCACGAGAAGCCCCATTTTCCTAATGCTGAACATTAGCCTCATGAGGATGGATGACGCTGCCGGTGTAATATACACAAACGGTGATGATAAATTCTAAACTAAATGTATACACTGCATTTGGAGCAGTGGAGAAATTAGCGGTAAGTGCAGAAGTTACAGTCTGAGAAACTGGGAATTACACGTTACTATCTTTCTAAAGTAACTGCCACTGGATTCGCAATCACTCTTTTTTTTTATTCTCTAAGATTACCAAAATGGTATGTCTACTAATATCCAATTATCCGCTTCGCAGTTTTTTGTGTTTTTTTTTTCCTGGATGAATGTTGGAGCCAAAGGTTAAAGTCCTGAGCCAGAGGCCAGGAGCTGCTCCCCTCTGGGGTGGGCCTCCTTCCCGCTTCCCAACCCGCTGACCTCCATTTAACCTTTAAATTGACCCAGAATGAGTTTATTTTCCCTCTCCTCACATGGTAGCCTATCCCCTGAGAAAGGACCCCTCTTTCCCTGGATGGATAATCACATTGTGGCTGAAATTCACTTTCAGCTGCGTGGCCCTGAGCTGTCCTGTGGTGTCACCGGCCTCAGCGCACTCCCGGGCCGGGCAGGCCCGAAGGCTCTGCGCCCAGGGAGCTGGTCTGCGCCAAGGGTTTAAGGTTTATTTATTTATGCACACAAGAACTGGGGTACAGGCCAGAGTCGCGGGAGGTCAGAGGATTCACCAGAGACAGAGTGGGGAGCAGAACAGGCAGATGGACTGAAACACACTGCTGAGGGGAGCAGCGGGCGAGGCGGGAAATGTCTGTTGCGCCATGTGGGTCCCCTCCCTGGCCCAGGATCGAACTTGGAATGCTGTGCCGCGGATGCTTCACAGTGCGGTGCTCAACCCGCTACGCCACCAGGGAGGCCCTGAATTCTGTTCTTGCGCCACCGCAGAGAACTGGTGTCTGTCCGCAGTGGCGCGGGAGGCCAGAAGGCTCCAAGCACATCTGTCACCTCTGGTGCCTCCGTCCTGGCCATGAGGAAGCCGCGGTCCGGAGGGGGGGAGCAGCTTGCAGACACCCTGAAGGCAGAGTCCCTGGCAACGGACTCCAGCTCCAGACAGGCCGTGCAGACAGTCCCCAGCAGCGGTTGGGGCTGGGGTTTCCAGGCACAGCGTGGCGGAGGCTGTCCAAACGCTCACCAAGCCCACCAGACTGTTTTGGGTTCTGGGAGAGCCCCTGGACCAGGTGGGGAACCCAGCGGATGGTGCATGGGGCCGTGCCCCAGACCCCAGGGAGGACACCACAGCACCACAGAGGAAAGCCCCAAGGAGCTGGCGTGCCTTGTGGAGAGCAGTGTGGAAAGCAATCTTGGGGAGGCCTCTGCATCTCCTGGGAAGCACCTTCAGGCAAACAATGTCCACCTGGTCAGGTAAACAGTAAACAAGAAGGGCGCCTAATGGCCCAGGCTGCCAGAGAGAGCGGGAGGAAGGGAGATAGGGAGTGTGTGAGGAGAGGTTTGCTCATAAGTTTGATGACTGGGGGGGCGATAGTGAGTGACCCCCCTCCCTCACTTCCTCATCTCCCTAGTTACAGAGTGGAAGAGTGCCAAGAGCCCCCCACTCTGTCAAAACAAAAGACTGAACGCTCACCTAGACACCCCTGCAGTTAACTGGCTTGAGTCGTGGGGCTCCTTGTGAATCTCATCCTGGGGGTGGGTGGGTGGGAGGGTGCTGCCACTATTTAGGGCTCTTCTCAGAAGTGCCCCTCACCTCAACCTTCTCTGATTCCTCTGCTGGGTTTTTTCCCTCCCCTCTCAATGTCCTTGCTGATTTGTTTACTTTTCTCTTCTCCCTCCATACAAGTACTTGAAAGAAAGGACCATGCGATTTCACGAATGGAAATGCAGAACTCTCTGCGAGTGTTAGTAAGGGTTTTGAGATGCTGACATCAGAGCATTAAACTGGTGAGGGTCCCTTCCCAGCACGGGCACCCATGTATGGCCACACAGGTCATGGGCCCTTGAGGCCACCCTGGAGGGGCCCCTGTCCAGCTCCGGCTACTTCTGCTGTACCCAGAACATTGCCTGGCACACAGGAATGAATGCTAGCACTACCCCACCCAGTCAGAGAACCCCAATTCTCTCCTTAGCTGATGACCTGGCTGAGGAGTGCTGGTATGGGGGCTCAGCCCAGAGGATTTAACAGTCCCTGAGAATAGAATCCAGGCCTTTGTCCACCATTGTAGTTCCTACCGTGCGGCAGCGTGGCTTCTGCTGATGTGGACTGATGAATGAATGAATGAATGAATCAGTCAATCAATGGAAGTGCCATGAAGCTCAGAGGATGGAGAGATTACTTCCCTTCTGGGAGATCAGATTGGCCTTCAGGGGACAAGGACGCACCTACCTTAAGACATCTAGATTTAAGCAGGGGAGACTGGCCAGAGCATGTGGTGACATGGAGCTGCGTTCTGGGGGAGCATGGGGAGCAGACCGTGCAGTGGTGGAGCAGGGAAGGGCCTGGTCTTCCAAACCAGCCGCTCCTGGCCTCCCCAGCAGGAGTGGAGGCTTCGCTGGGGCCTTCTCCAGCAGCAGCAGGACCAGTGGGTACGTCCAGGTTGGGCTGAGGCCATGGCCTCGGAGCCATCAGATGCCAAGCTGTCAGGCAGGGCCTGGCGCCTCTTGGCATGCCGGGAGCAGCAGGCCTTGGGCGCAACTGTGGGTGTTTCGAAGCCCTGGGGTGCACTGGCCTGTCTAGAAAGCTGGGTGTGTGAGGAGAGCAGTTAAGGGGAAGCTATCCCCTGAAAGAATCCAGGGACAGCGAGCACCAGAGTTCTGACACCTCTGGATTTTCCAGAGGTCTTCTGGAGACATGAAGACTGTGTCCAAACTAATGAAATTCTAGGAGGTAAAGGGAGGATATTCCAAAGCTGACCAGAGAGGCATTAATAATCTTATTACTCATGCTACTATTTCAAATAAAATCTCAAAATTATTTGAAATTAACTTTTTAAATAAAATTAAGTAAATATTTATGTTTCATCAAAATCTAATTTAACTTTAATTGCCAGTTGCAGAATGCATCTCTGTGTTGGGGGAGGAGCATCCCTGTGCAGTAAATGGCAGCCATTCCCCTGCCCACCCACTTACATGCAGTTGCTTTGGACTACAATTCCCAGCATGCATTGTTTGATTGGGGGCATCTGGGAAGGAGCAAGATGGACATATAAATAGAGGTGGACTGAAGGAGGAGGAAAAGACCCACCAAGAGACAGGTGGAGAGGCTTCTCCTGGGCTTTGGCATTTTGGCAGAGACAATGGCAGCTGTTATCTTCACCTCGTGGAGGTCATATGGTACATTTTGAATTTCAGGTCTCCTTTACTAGTTTTCTGGAATTTGCCCAATCCCTTTCCTGTGCTTCCCCAGCCTGAAGGTATCTTAGATTTGTAGGAAACTTTCTGGCCTCAGCAGCCTTGCCTTGGGCTGAACCTTCTTGGCTGGGCATTTGCACCTAAGGGAATGAGAAATTTTCAGAGCTTGATTATTGAGAATCTGTTATTTGAATAATCTCCTTCTTCTCCTTCTCCTTCTCCTTCTCCCTTCCTCCTTCTCTCTCTCTCTCTCTCTCATCTCCCCACCAATTAAAGATTTTTCACACTTTGACTTTATGTGCACAATGACGGAAAGGAAAGTTTGGAGAATGTGTACCCTTAACAGTTTCGGTACTCCCCAGCTACATGGCAACACACTTACAAAATATGAACATCTTCTAGTCCCCAGCACAGAGATTTGGATTCCAAAGCACTTTCCTCCCTGCTACCTGGGCATTGTCTTCTACTCCCCAGAGATCAGCTTCTTTAGACCCAGGGATGTGTGTAAGTGGAAGTGAGGGGAACTGTTCTTAAAGCTGGACTTGATGCCAGAGAAGAGGGTCGGGGAGAATCCAACTGAAGGAAACTGACCATCCTTAGCCCCAGGACTCAGTGACATGTGTGAGATGTGGGGTCTCAGAGCTGGTTGAGTGTGTCTGGTCAGTGGTTGGCCACGATGATCGTCCATTCACTGGATCGCTACTCTTGGTGGTGGGGTTATAATGCAGCCTAGACTGTGTGTGAGAGGTGGTGACAGCTTCTAAAATGCTAATGCAGTGACTTCGCAACAGTCCACTAGGATGGGTGTCCGTTACAAAGACAGGGACACGCAGCTCACTAGTGGGGTGCTGATGGCATGTGGGGGTGTGTGTGGGGGGGAGGATGGTCTGAAGACAGCAATCAAGGAGGGCTTCCTGGAGAGAGCCACATGCCAGCCAGAGAGGCTTCCTAAACGTCTACCCATCCTGTTCCTGGGATGGGCTGTGTCTGTGTTGGAGGATTCTGTGCCCAGGCACCTGGTGCAGAACCCAGTCTGGGGGTCCAGCTCCCAAATCGGTCCTTCCAACCTGGAGAGGAACCCCCTCCTCTGGGGTAGGGGGTCCCACCCTCTGAAATCTATCTTTTAAGTCACTACCAGAGCAAGCACAGAGGTGAAGCTTAGGGCAAAACGGGGTCTCACAGAGAGGGAGCCCCCAGACTCAGCGAGCCTTTGACCTGACAGAAATTAGCTCCTATTTCTAGGGCTTTGGCGGCCAGATTCTTTACATTAGGTTCATTATTACAGCCTGTGCCCTCCACCCCCCTCCTCTCCTCCAGACCAGATTAGATTCTCATCCAAAGTCTGGGGGTGGGGCTGTGCGTTTATGCAGATGAGTCTGCGTTAGGGCGGCCGCGGTTAACCCGGTAATGCACACTCGCATTACCGCTGTGGAACCCTCCGTGGCTCCAATGCGAGGGTTTAACTACCACACGACGAAAAAACATCTCTTCCTGCTGCCCCCGAGCTGCATCGGAGGCTGTGTATGTTTCCCTCATTATTTGGATGTGCCGTTGGAATGTTGTGATCAGTGATTCAGCGCACATGATTCATCAGGAAGACATTTGCTCGGCAGACATGTGAGGAGCTGTCTGCCTCTTCAATCTCACTGACAGGGCAAAAATGCTGATTTATAGTAAATCATTAAAATCTGCTTATTATGGCACGGCTTGTTCCTCTTCCCCACTTCAAGCCGGCAACTTGATCTGCATCGTGTCTCTTACAATTTTATACTACAGCAAGCAGTTATTTAAACAAGAGAGGAAAGATCCTTAGTCTTTATTAGTGCATATGAAAGGATATTTTGTTTAAAGAAGACTAATTAAGAATGCAGACTATTTTCTTGCTCGGTTTAGGGGGAAAAATAAAGATTTAAAACGTCTAAGCGGAACAAAGAATTACTGTACTCAAACAATACTTTCAAATGATGATTTGGTACATATTTTAAATCGTCGTAAAATATCAGTTCACATGTTGCCAAAATTATTGGGCAGGCAGGGGTTTGGGGCTGTGGCCTCAGAGTTGGAATTGGAGGGCGGCCATGTGGGTCCCTGTGAATACCAGCAGAGGATAATGGCATTATTGTGCTGCACTCCAATATTGTGACAACGCTTGCATTGCTTTAAAAATCATTTGGAAAGTTTTGTTCTTTAAAGGAAGAGATTTAAGATTTGGTAGAAACATAATATGGGAATGTGTTGCTTGCTAGGTAAACAAAGAAATAACACAAAGAAGTCTATATTTTGTATGTGTTACTTACAGTAAAAAAAAATTAATTTGATGCCTGGGGACAAAAATCCTTACCACTGAATTACAAAGAAGTGAATAAACTGACTCAAAATTAATCCATACAGATCTGTCCCCTTAATAAGACTAATTCCAGAGAACAAAGCAGAGCATAATGCATTTTAAATTAAGTTGGAAAATGCATAATTTATATTTGTTTTATTTCTTCATATTTTAACACAGGTGCGTTCCAGAATGCTAAGAACCAGAGGAGAAAGACGTGCTTCTGTCTGCAGGTTTTTTTTTTTTTTAATTTTTTTATAGAAAACTAATATTTCTCCCCTTATTCAGGATGTGAGAGCAGAATCAGACAGAAAGGATGAACACAGGGAGAGCCGAGAAAGTGAGCATGTTTGGTTAAATTTAATTTTAAGGACTCCTAATTCCTAATACAATATTCGGAAACAGAAGAAATATATTGCATTAATCGTGATGTAAATCGTGTTTTCTTTTGTCTCAAGTGGGATTTTCAGAAGAACCTGGGTGTGGGAGAAGGGCATTGGGGGCGAGAAACCCCCAGGCTCCCGTGTGGGAGCTCCCAGGGCAAGAGCCACTCAGGGAGGCTGGGAAGCAGAGGAAGAGTGGGCGGCACCCCACTTTCCTGGGTCATTGTGGTTGGTTTGAGGGAAGACCACCTGTTCTAGTCTTTTCTTTATTCCTTTTCTCTCTACCCCTCCCAGCTTAGCTCATCTTGATCCCCACCCACTATTTTAGGATGTATCAAACTCATCCAACCAATTGCTTTAAGTCTAGCTTAACTCATGTTAACATAACTCTTTTTTAAATGTGGGTTTCTTCTTTTATTATAAAATCATAAACTAGCCATACCTTTAAATACCTAGAAATACCTTTAAATTATTCTTTAAAACCAGTGGCTCTTAGGAGAGACCTTTTTCAATAACGGAATTGTAAGGACAATTTAGGTGACAATAGAACTAATATCCACTTAGCTGTTGAGCACCTACAGGGGCACAGACGTGGGAGAAGAAGCCTCAGCTTTTCTGTTTGGCTCCAGGTCCTGTGAGGCGCCATATTGAATGTCCTGCTCTCAGGGACCAGGGGGCCAACCAGGTCTATCCCTGAGGCCTAGAGTTGAAATCTAACTCAGGTGCATCGGCGCCCTCATCTGTGTGCCTCAGTCATTATCTCCAAAGACCTGTGTGTGTTGACTACCCTCCATCTTGGACCTGGCCTTCCTCCCTTGGCCTTTCCTGCATTGTTGTGTCGAAACAGCAGAGTGAGAGAGGAAAGTGAAGGGGGCAGACAGACAAGAAGGCCATCCACTGAAAGCTGGCGCGGGCTCTGATGGTCTAGAGCCACCAGCACTTCTTAATTTTGAGGGCTGTCCTCGTTTGGCACCACAGGATGTAGGCCAGTCACTCCAAGACAGGAAGCCCATCGAGCTGATGCCTCATTGAGCCTGACCTTTGGGTGTCGGTTCTGAAGCTCCCCTCCATGGGCTGGCTCGGTACCTCTTTCCTTTGCATCCGGGGAAGATGCTGCAGAAGGTGCTGCTCTCACCTGCGAAGCCTGCGTGTTTTGCTTCTGGAAGGTTGACTGGGGTGCTCCTTTACATAGGCCATTCCAGATGGTAGATTCAGGGTTCAGGTATAGGAGAGGGGTTTTTATTCATGGCAAACCTTGATATTTAGTAGATTTCTGGACTCAAGCCCTGACTTTCTTCTTTTTCTAGTGGCCCATGTCAGTTATGTGTCTGCTGCATGTGGCTGGCAGGTGCTCCCCTGCCTTGCTGAGTCTCCCTGTGCCCCCTTCCTGCCTGCTCTGCTGCAGTGCACATGTATGAAACTTGTGTCCTGTCTGCCCCCTGCTCCACTTTCCTCACTGACCCCGCTGTGAGCATCGGTGGGCAGCTATTCCCTGAGGATGACTCACCGGGCACAACCTTCCTTGGATCTGGCCGTGGTTTTCCACTGTGGTTGCAGCTTCAGCAGGTCTCTGCAACCAGGCCGTTCCCAGCCTGGTCCCAGTGGGAGGGCCGAGAGCACACACATGCAGTCGCTTCCTCAGTGCCCCGTCTGCCCAGAGAGCCCTGCTCCTGGCCTTGCGTGCTCCATGACAGGCGTGTAGGGCAAAGGCTGACCCCTGTGCACCCTGCCTGGTCCTGGTGTCCACCTCTGAAGGGCACGGTGCCCTGCCTGGAGGGCACAGACGTCCTGCCCTCCATCAGGAGACAGAAAAGGGCACCAAGGCCGTACTGCAACCTCCTGTGGGCAAAACACCAGTGGCCCCATGTCGTTGCTGCTTGTCTGTCTTGTCCCTTTGCTGGACTGTTCAGCTTCATCCAGGAACCCAGGACCTTCCTGTCCTGCCCAAGCGTGGAGAGACATCCGGTGTCTGACCCACCCACTCTGATTGTGGGCCCCTTCCTGGGGGTCTTGGCGCCTGCAAAGTGTTCCAGAGAAAGCAGTGCCGACACATAAAATTCCTCCAGTACCGTGGTGGTGCAAAGGGCATTATTTATGGCTACAAAGACTCTTCAACAATTCTACAGAATATGAGGGTGGGAAAGCCAGTTTCCAGCCCTGTGGGTCACTGACTCAGTGAAGCTGGACAACTGTCTTTACTCCTGGAGTCTCAATTTCCATATTTAAAACAGGTGAAAGAATGTCATGTTTCTTCAAATGTTTCTGGTCCACTGGCTTTTTCGCCAACATTCAAAAATGAATTCTCTCTTCCCACTACCCCAGCTGCCTCCTGGAGCTTCCCGGCTGCCTTCCTGGAAGAGTCTTCTGTGTCCTGTGTTGATAACATGCCCCCTCTTGGACACTCTCTTCAGTGCCTGGGCCACCCTGGGTCAGTGCCTGACTCGCCCTTTCCCAGAAACACCCACCTGCTGCTCTGGCAGCCCCGGCTGTAGGTGTCCCTTGACCACTGTCCAGTGCTCAGTGGAGGCTGCTGCCCCCAGGGTGTGAACTTGGCCTTGCTCTCAATCCATAGGCAGAACTATTAGCTTCTTTTTCTTCTCCCCTGTTCTCATGGGCTTAAAATTCCCCCTCAATCAATGTTTGTTAGCACTTTGGGGGATTCCTTGGAAAATTTGACAAAAGTTGTACACCCTCTTTTTGGGAAGAAGGCACAGAATTTAGCATCCGTTTCGGGGTATTTGTGGACTTTTCAAGGGGGCCATCATCATTATATCAAAAATATACTAACAAGAACTGATCATAATTTTAACTCAGACTAACTCCTCAAAGTTTGTATAACGATAATAAATGATCTATAAATGTATCATGGATTCATTTTCTATAATACATGTATAATGACAATGGAAGCAACAGCAATGGTGATAATTGTCGCTGAAACTCGCTGTTCCTCCAGGGCAAGCCAGCAATAACGGCCCCCATGCGGTAGCAGCGACATCCCCCACCGAGGTGGGAGAACCCAGGGAAAGGAGGCAGCCCCCAGACCCCCAGATGGGCGCCATCTCCCTGTGGCTGATGAGAATTCCCCCCAGTGTTCTTAATACTATAGATTAACAAGGCAGTTTTCATGCCTGTTGAAAATGTCCTTCCTCCTTCCATGACTATGTTAAGAATTTGTCAAGGGAGGAAAGAGAAGCAGGCACATGTCAGGAGCTGCTGTGTTCACCGAGGACCCCTGTGCTCAGCATCTGAGGACGATTCTGGGTCCTCACCACCACCCCGCCCCATTACAGATAACACCGGGACCTAAGGAGCTATCGTGATTGGGGTTTGTCCCAAGCAGATCTCAGGCAAGGAGGGTTTGCTGCTCTAGGTTTGCTGGGATGTGATCCCAGGAAGCAGAATGAGGGAAGGAGGCGAGAAGCGAGGAAATCAATAGCAGCTGTTAACCCGGGGCTGCCCCTGGGCGTGAGGACTCTGCCTTGGGGAGCCTCTGTAGAGCAGTGCTGGTTAGAAATGCAAATCTTGGCCCCCTTCTCCCCTTCAGACCTACTCAGTCAGTCTCCGGAGGGGCCCAGGAATCCGAGTGGTAACAAGAGCTTGCTCTGGGAGCCCGAAGCGCAGACCACTGTGGCCTCCCCAGGGGCCGGGAGCTGAACCTCAGCCATCACTGGCTACCTCCCCATGGCACTCAGGTGCCTGCACAGGTGCCAGGCAGCCCCCAGGCCAGAGAATGCCTTGGGCAGAGAGGCTCAGGGAGCCCCAGACCTGAGTGGGGAACACACAATAGCCATCCCTGGAGGGCCAGGACAGGCTCTCTCCAGGATCCCGATCTAGGTGATGGCGACTTCCAAGTTCAGGTCTCACCTCAAGTCCAAATTCTGGACACTTACAGCTGGAAACCCCGGCCACCTGCCTGAGCCATGGGCGGGACAGCCCCACCCCCACTCGCATCTGGGCCTGGCCAGCTCTAGCCACACAGTGCAGGCTCAGGCCTCACTGCTCCTCCCCTCAGCAAGGCAGCCAGACCTGCCACCCCGCCCTGCGCACTGTAGGTTCGTAATATCTATCACCCCTTTACCCGCTTCCCTCTTCACCACGACCTTCCATTTTGAGCCTTTTCATTCCCTTACAAATTTCTCCACTGGTCTCCAGCCCCACCCTCCACACATTCCCACCCCCCTCACCCCCCGTCCTGCACACCACTCTTCTGCTTCCTGCCAACCTGTCCTGGTGGTCTCTCCGAACATGGCTGCAGGTGTGGGTCTCCTGTGAAACCCCTCACTGCACCCAGTGTCCAAGGATGAAGGTGTGGCCCTGACCCACCTGCAGCCTCGTAAGCCCCACGCTAACCCTAACAACCGTGTGGAGTCAGGCTTCTGCGCATGCTCCTCTGTGCGGCTTTCCCTCCCCTCTGCTCTTCCCCGAGGCCCCAAGTGCCTGGGGCTGGGTGCCCTTCCTGCCTTCCCTGGCCCCACTCCGGGGTGGGGGTGGGGCTCAGATCTCCCACAGGGTAGTCCAGAGAAATCTGCTTCTCTTCTCTGAGCACCTACTACCCACATTGCAAGTATTACAGGTTACCCTAGTTACCTGTCTGCCTTCTACACCGGAACTTAAGGTGTATAAGGCAGGGGACCACGCCCCACTCGCTTTCCAGTCAGCAGCACCAAGAACAGTACTGGATGTGGTAGAACTCAGTAATTCACCCAATGAATGAATGAATGTATGAATGAATGAATAGGTTCGCTCCTCCTCCTTTGGGGTCTCATATCTTGCCACCCGAGGCAAATGTCTTGTTCATCTTTGAGGAACCTGGTTTGAAACGCAGGCTGGTTCCCAGCCCCGGGGTTCTGCCTGTCCTCTGTCTACGACAGGCCAATTTTGCAACTTAAAGTTAAATGTTCATTTCAAATTTTACACATCTCATACTTGTTTCTGCAGATGACTGAGTTTATTACGATCCAGAGTTTCAAATTCTGGACTGTCTCTGGCGGTGTCCATCTATCACGAGGTCGCTCTCCTGGGTCACAGACACATGGACCAGATGGGCCTCTTGGCTCCCTGGCTACAAACCGACCACTGACCATCACCAGTCACACCACCTTCCTGCAGGCGCGAGGAGGCCACCTTGGAATATGAAAAGAAAAAATAACTCAGAGCATAAGACAGAGCACAGGGGCAGTGAGGGAGAAGCGCATCTTTGAACAGGTTGGCTGCATCGAGACCCAGCAATTCAATAACGGAAAAGGGCCGATAAAAATAAATGACTTTAGGTTTCTCTCTCTATGAAAGACAATGCTCTTTTTTTCCTCTTTCTTTTCTTTTTTTGCTCCAAGTATTTCACTGGCTGAAAAGGAAAGCTTTCAAAGTTTTTGTTGTTTATATATATTTGGCATTGGTTGTGGTCCCCATTTCCCTCCACCATGTCACCCGTGCACCATCACCTCTATCCCTTGTGCTCTTTCTGCCCTCATCCCATTCCCTCCCCCCACACACAACGTGCTTCTGATTTGTCCTTGTCTTTTTGTTTTTGTTGTATTGTGTTTCTGTTTTTGTTTTTTTTCATTGTTATTATTCTTTTCCTTGGCCCCTTATTTGGTGCCATATATTCCTCCTAGGGGAGAAACCACGTGGTATTTTTCTTTTGCCTTCTGACTTATTTCGCTGAGCATCATCCCTTCTAGCTCCATCCATGTTTCTACGAATGACTCCAGTTTATCTTGTTTGATTGCTGAATGACAAGGAAATATTACAAATATAAAGATAGAGAAGGAAACAGTCTTTTTTTTGTTGTAGGCCAGAGGTGTTGGGGGGTGGTGAGAAGATTCACCAGAGACAGAGTGGGGAGCAGAACAGGCAGATCCACAGAAATACACTGCTGAGGGGAGCAGCAGACAGGCGGGGTCTACGGCGCCATGTGGGTGGGTTCCTGGCCAGGGGTGGAACTCAGGCTGCAGTGGTGATGGGACTGAGACTCAACCCCTAGGCCACCAGGGAGGCGCAGTGGCTTCTTTTCCGTGTGCTCTCCAGCCCAGCCGTAGCTGTCCTCTGCCCCGGGAGCCAGCGGCCAACCGCAGTGGGCTCACGCTGAGCCAGGCAGCTGGCGCCTCCCGAGAGCGCTGCACCCGGAGGCCCACATGGCCTTGACTCTTGCTTCCTTGTGATCCCCTTTGGTGTTGAAAGGTTTATGGGCAAATCCTTTCCATTTTTGAGCAGCGTGTCATTCTCGTGCCCAAATGGTGTCGTGAATCAGCTCTAACCTTGGAGGATGACAGCAGGTGGGCTTGGAGCATGCCTTGTAGACTTGGCATCATTGCTCGTGTGTGGGGCTGGGGCCTGCATCTCCCAGAACTCAGGCGAGATCTGGGGTGTGGGAAGGAAGCGGCGTTGAAGCCGGCACCCATGTGACAGGCAGATGCAGAGCGGCTGGATGGCCCCCGCCTGTCCTCATTCTGCTTTCTCCAGCCCTTCTTCCTGCCGTACCCCAGGATCACCCCACTGCTTGGCGGCAGGTCGGCAGGGGCCCACACAGGGGTCTCTTGCAGGAGCCCTCAGCGTGCTGGAGAGCACATGGAGAAGAAACAACTGCTCCTCCCTGGTGGCCTAGGGGGTTGAGTCTCAGCGCTATCACCGCTGCAGCTGAGTTCGATCCCCGGCCAGGAAGCTGACCCACGTGGACCCCCCTCTCTATGGGGTCCTACTTCAGTGCAGGTGCTCAGGGCTTTTCAAAGTCACCCCAAGCTGTAGGTTGCCCAGGTGAGCAAGTCAGCCTCAGAGGCTATAATGCTGTCTGTGGTGCTCCCTCTTCCCCAGCTCCTCACTTGCCTTCATATCACTTTTCAGTCTCACCTTCTTCTTCTTCTTCTTCTTCTTCTTTTTATTTTATTATATTTATTTAATGTATTTGACATCATTTGTAGTCCCCAGGGAGTACCCACCGCCATTCCACCCGTGCACCATCACCTCAGTCCCTTGTGCTCTTCCTGCCCTCATCCCCGTCTTTGCCCTCCCCTCCTTTCCCTCCTTTTGGTTTATCTTCGACCTTTTGGTCTTGTTGAGTTTTTTGTTTGCTTTTGGTTGTAATTGCCCATTTCCTTGAGCTTTCTCTTGTTTTTTTTTTTTTTTTCTTCTTTTTTATTTTTTGCTGTAGTTGTCACCTTTTTACTATCTGTTGGGTTCTGTCTTTCTGGCTGAGTCCTCACAGATGCAGTAAACTTCTGAATGTATTTCAAAGTTAGCTTCACTTTTTTTTCTAAAACCCAATGATAATTCCTATTTGAATGGGAGAACAACAACAAAATACATTTATCCAGGAAAGAAAACTAGCAGCATTTTAAAAGAATTCTAAATTATGGCCAAACAGGATTTATTCTGGGAATGCAAAGTGGTTTAATATTAATAGAGTTAATTGTATTAATATGTTAATGTAATATTTACATGTTAAGCCACTGCAGTCATACTTATCAATCGATAATTTATATAAATATATTAATAAACAGTAGGTAAGTACTAATATTATTAATATAATTAATATAGTAAATAGAATAACAATGTTAGCAGATTAACTAGTCTACTAAAATGGCGCTACCATAGGACCCAGCAATCCCACTCCTAGGAATCTACTCACAGGACACAAAAACGTTAATTCAAAAGAATACTTGCACCTCTATGTTTATCACAGCACTATTTATAGTAGGTAAGACTTAGACTCAATCCAAATGTCCCCCAAAAGATGACTGGATCAAGAAGGTGTGCTACATATACACAATGGAATATTATTCAGCAACCAAAAAAGATAAACTAGAGCCATTTGCAGAAACATGGATGGAGCTTGAAGGGATTATGCTCAGTGAAATAAGTCAAAAGGAGAAAGAAAAATACTGGGTGTTTTCACTTAGAGGAAGAATATAGGAAATAAAGGAAACAAAATAAATAACAACCACAGCAAAACAAAACAAATATAAACAGACACTGTAAATCAGAGACATTCTGCAGGAGAGCAGGAGGGATTGGGATCAAAATAGGGGAGGGAAGAGCACAAGGGACTATGGCGATGGTGCACAGGTGAACTGGTGGTGGGAATTCTCTGGGGACTACACCTGAGAAAAGAAAGCAAACATTGTAAGAAAAATAAATCAATAAAAAATATAAATGCATGATGGTTGTGGGCAAAAATCTTTGAATCCAGTGAACCTGGATGATCCAGTCCCCTGGTTATAGAGGGGAGCTGTAATTTGCTTTCAGCTGATAGACTGGCAAAGATGAAAGGGTTTTGCAGATGAAATCAGAGTTTCTAATCAGTTAACACTGAGCTCATCTACAGAGAGTTCCTAGTAGATGAGCCCTCTATGAAGGGTCTAAAGCAGAGACTCTCCTTGTCCCACCCCAATGACTTTTGCTGACTTTGAATAAATAAATTAGCCTCCTCT
This sequence comes from Galemys pyrenaicus, assembly GCA_019455555.1. Classification (NCBI taxonomy): domain Eukaryota; kingdom Metazoa; phylum Chordata; class Mammalia; order Eulipotyphla; family Talpidae; genus Galemys; species Galemys pyrenaicus. The sequence continues at coordinate 4,519,574 of JAGFMF010011914.1, read as the reverse complement.
GGTGAGATGTGGCTTTATGGGGCAAGGGCCTGAGGGAGGCTTCTGGAGCTCAGCAATTCTTGGGGCCCATTCTGCATTTGGAAGCAGGTCTGTCCAGGTGTTTCTCACTCTCAGAGAAGAGGCCTGCTCTGGGGCATGCTTGGCTTAGTGTGATGGCGAGAGCACAAGAGGGGAAGTCCAGCTACACAGGTAGCACTTTATCCTATGCCTGGTCAGTCTGCCAGTGCCCAGTTGGCCAAAGGAGGTCACGTGTACATATACGCCCAATAGTAACGGGGCGAAGAGACGCCCATGGAGGGTAAATGGAAAAGCGACCAGGCTTTCCCGCCCTCCTGCCATTGGTGTTGACCATGGATCCTGCACGCATGCCTACGTCAAGTAGGGTGTGGGCATGCGCAAGTGGGCCACTTGGGCTGAGACACGGGCAAATAGAGGCAGCATCATGAGGCCACCAGCCACAGAGAGAACAGGAGAGAGAGCCCCGAGAGTGAAGATGGCACCAGGGGCTGGGAACCTCCCAGCCTCCTGGCCCCCCTGGCTTCCCTGCCTGCCGTCCGTGTACCTGGTCACCTCTAATATAATGATGTAATAAAAGCCTGATAAAAGCCACTGAGGGCTCTAGGGCTCCTCCTTGACCCGTCTGCTCAGAATCATTGAGAACTTGTTCTGTGCTTTCCTGGCACCACACCAGTGAGTCGGCCAATGCCCAGTTGGCCAAAGGCAGTTGCGTACACAGATACACCCAACAGTAACGGGTTGAAGAGATGCCCCGTCCCATGTAGACCAGACTGCAAGGCCCTGTGCAGAGAGTGAATGCTTAGGGCTGAAGAAATGGGAGGAATGGCAGCTTTTATCCAAATGGAAGTTACTAGAATTCAATACTAAGTAATATTTGGGGGGCAGGACTGAAAACAGAAATGAAAAGAATGTCTTAATCAGCCAAAGATGTTTTCTTTAAATTAGCATTTAACATTTCTCCAAAAGGTAGGACCCTAGAGAGAGCCCTGAATCCAGTTTCATGAACCTGTGTGGTTCTTGAATGAGCACAGGGGGATGGAAGTTTTTTGAAGGCCGAGGCACATGGAGTCTAGGTGTGAGTGCACATTGCTTTTATCTGGAGGACAGAATGCACATTTTTCAGCAGCTTTTCAAAAGGGCCGTGACCTTCCCCACACTGAAGAAAAATTAGGTAATTAAAAACCACTGCACTAGAGGCCTTCTCATTAAAATCAAGAACAATTTCACTAATATTAGCCTGTAAAATAATACATAAGAGAAAAGTAAGAGGAGAAGCTAGGAAAACAGACGCCACTATCATTACATGTCAGTAATATGCCAGTTTTGCTTGTAAAATCTCTTCGTTCTAAGATGTAGATTATTTGAAACCTGGGATTGCATTTTTTAAAAATAATGCACACATTTCACGTGACAGGCTTCTTAGGTCTTCCTTAACAATTTGTGCTTACAATTTTGGTCAAGCTGATAGTTGATGGCATCTTAAAATCATGAAAATACAGTTTGAGAATGATTAAGAAAGCTCAGAAAGGTGACTAGTTACCAAAATTATTAGCAGTTCTGTCTGCCTAAATAGAAAATTAATGAAAACAGAAATCTATTCTCTGCAGCATAAAATATATAATAACTGAGAAAAATGTCATTAACCAGAAATATGAAAAAACTTAAGTGAATAAAATTTTAATGACATAAAAAGTGTAAAAATCTTTAAAATGATAAAATATATCAAGTTTTGATTAGGAAATATACTAGCTCTTGAATACTATAAAGGTATCAATTCCCATATTCACTCACAGAGTTTATAAGGATCCTAGTAGAGTTTTTCTTAAATTATTCATAAGGATGATGTGTGAGAACTCGAAACGTTATTTCTAAATGTTAATCTGGAATGGAAAAAAATAGCCAGGGACATTTTAGAAGGAAAGAGTAATTAGGAAGAAATTGTCCTACCAGATATTAAAACAAACAAACAAAAAATGTTCAAAGCACCACCATCATACTGGTGCAATTCTTTTTTTTTTTTTAATTTATTTATTTATGCACACAAGAGTTGGGGTATAGGAAAGAGTCCAGGGCAGTGAGAGGATTTACCAGAGACAGCGGGGAGCAGAACAGGCAGACTGACTGGAACACACTGCTGAGGGGAGCAGCGGGGAGGCAGGAGAGGTCTGCTGCGCTATGTGGGTCCCCTCCCTGGCCGGAGGCAGGGATCGAACTCGTGCTGCAGTGACTGCTGTTTGCTTCTCAGTGTGTTGCTTTACCCACTGTGCCACCAGGGAGGCCCTATTGGTGCAATTCTTAAAAGTCAGAAAAGTAAAACAGACTGGATAGTCCAGAGGCTGACCGGAAGGTTTATTGTATGTCATACATACTGTACCATATTTCCAAATGGAAGAGAGAGCAGTAATACAAAGAACATTATTATTCTTTGTACCAAAAAGGGAATAAGAAGTCCCAGAATCAATCAAATAGGGGAACCCTTTTGCACCAAGGTCTACATTCTTGGTCAAAATGTTCACGAGAAAGAAGCCCATTGTGTAGAACAGGACAATTAAATGGGCGTTTGTCTTCATCTTGGTGCTGAATAGGGAGGGAAATATCTCTCTTCTGAGAACTGGACCCCATACTGACCCAGTGTTGCAGTTTGAGGTAAAGTCCGAAAGCGCTACAGTCTGTGATTCCAAAGTGGTCTTCAGTCCCCCAGCAATGGCAAGAACAAAAATGAACTTCTGGAAGAACAAACCTCAAAGCCAGTCAATAAAAATCTTCAGATCCCAGCTTCTGAGTGTCAGGTGTTCATATTTCAGAGATAGCAATTTGGGAAAAATTTGCATTTGAGAAGTACTAGGATATAGTAATGGGTATCAAATAACTGTGGCCAAAGATAAGGATTATTCAGTAGATTGTTCCACTGCTTAGCATGGTTTGCTTAATTGAGAAATTAAATAAATACCAGTTAGCCCAAGGATATAGTAAAAAACAAAAAATAAAACAAAACTTAAAAGAATTAGAAGGAAACACACATCTAAAAGTGTGGAAAAGTGGAAATTGCCCTTCCAGCCATGGAAGAGAAGTAATGGAGGAGCTTGGCGCTATTGGACTAAAACAAAATAAAATTTCTATATATCAAAAATGACCTCACTCTAATAAATTAGATTCAAACAGAATTAGGGAAAACATATTCACAACTTGTATGGCAAAAAAGAAGATAGTAACCTTATAACATCCTAACACTTCAATATGTGCAAGAATTTTTCTCCGTGGCAATTTTCATAGTAGTGAAAAGATTAGAAACAATTAAAAAGAGGGGAAACGAATAAATTATGAGTCATCTATACTAGAAAACATGTTTTTGAAGAAACTTATTGGCACAGGAAAATTCTTTTAAAATGTTAAATGACATAAAACAGCATATAAATTATAGAAAATGTAAACTAATATAGTTTTATTTCTCTCACTCTCTTGAATATATGTATATATATATACATATACATATATATATATATACACACACACAGAAAAGTCTGAAAAAAATACCAATGTGTTTATAGTATGTATCTCTGAGTAGTGGCATTTTGGGTGATATTTTAAACTTCATGCCTTCTGAATATTCAGAGGGAGTTAATGTATTAGTATTCTATTGCTGCTGTAACAAGACTCCCAAACTAGTGGCTTAAGTAATACAAATTTATTATCATGTGGCTCTGTAGGTCTCATGAGACAGAAAACCAGGTCTGAACAAGGCTGTATTCCTTTCTGGAGGTTCCAGAGGAGAAACCCTTTCCTTGCTGTTATTAGCTCCTAGTAGCCTCTTGCCTTCCTTGGTGCCCCTTGCCCCTTCCTCCATCTTCACATATCAGAACAGAGGACAATGTCCTTCCCACAGTCCATCTTGAAGCTGGGGAGAACCCAGCTTCAAATCTTCCTCTGATCCAGCTGGAGAGGTTCTTTCTTTAAAGAACTCGTGATTAATAGATTGAGTGCATTAGGGTAATTCAGGGTACTCTACCCATGGTAAGTACAGAACTTATATCTACAAACTCTCCTTCACCATGTTAGGTTGCATAGTTACAGATTCTGAGAATTGAGGCATGGACTTTTCTGGAGGAAAATGGCATCACTTCGCCTACAACTCTTTGTATTATTTTAATATTTGAGGGACACTCATCCGTATTTTATAAAAGAAAGTGGCATATATTATCTTTATCATCATTACCATTACCTGAACTTTATCAAAGTCACGAATCAAACCTTTGGAAACACAGCTTACTTCAGATGAGGGGTCTCCAAACTGGTGCACGGGTCAAATCCAATGCACCACCTGGCTGGAAAATAATGTTTTCTTGGAACCCAATTACTCCTTTCTGTTTGCATACTAACAGTGGCTGTTCGTGTTCAATACAAAAGCTGAATGACTAGGGTAAAAAGACAGGCTGGGGGGCCTCCCTGGTGGCGCAGTGGGTTAAGCAACGCACTATGAAGCAAATCGCAGCCACTGCAGCACGAGTTCAATCCCTGCTGCCGGCCAGGCGGGG
>JAGFMF010011914.1:4475925-4514974 GCA_019455555.1 Galemys pyrenaicus | reverse complement strand
CTGCCTGTTCTGCTCCCCGCTTTCTGTGGTGAATCCTCTCACCCCCCCCACACCTCTGGTCTGTACCCCAGTGCTTGTATGCATAAATAAATAAATCTTAAAAAAAAAAAAGACAGGCTGGGTCACAGCATGTAGAATATTTACTATCTGATTATTTATAAAAATCTTCACTCATCATTTCTTTATACCATTGCTTCATAATTTCAGGTTAAAAGAGAATGCAGGCTCAAAGGATGCAGTTTACCTTGGAGAAGTGTCCTGGTCTGCAGAGTTATCTGCTCACCACACTTTTCGCAGAAAAAGATTTGAGACCCAGAGAGATGAAAGGAGTCTCAGGGGGTGCTCCAGGGTCAGACCGCACCTGCTGATAGGTGCTAAGCGAAAGCTCCCTGTGTCTCATCTACTTTAACGTTGTCGAGTCCTGATTCTCAGCGATACTGAGACTGTCTCAAATTTTTGAAGAAAAAATATAAAGGTGGAGACAAATATAAAGATGTGTACAGAGGGGTGAGCCCTAGTATAAGAGCTACTTTTTATGTCAACTTGGACAGACCACAGGATCCCCAGATGTTCGGTCAAACATTGTTCTGGGTGTTTCTAGAAGGATGTTTTCAGAAGGGAATTAGCGCTGGTAGGCTGAGGAAAGCAGATTTCTCTTCCTAATGTGCATCCTTTCTCATCTAGTCAGTTGAAGGTTTGAACTGAACCCAAAGGCTGACCCTACCTTAAATAAGGAGAAATCTTTCTGCCTGGTTGCCTTTGAACTTGAACTGAAAAATCAGCTGTTTTTGGAACTCAGGCCAACCTCCGGATGGGAACTTATGCTGCTGACTGTCCTGGCTCTCAGACCTTCAGCTTTAGACTAGAACTTAATCATCAGTTATTCTGGGTCTCCAGCTTGCCAACTTACTCTGCAAATCTTGGCACTTGACCACCTCCATAATAAAGTTAGCAAATTCCATATAAGACATCTCTTCACATACCTATATATCTATGTCTATGTCTACACCTCTGTGTAGGTGCACATCTCTCTGTATCTATGTATCTCCTACTGTCTCTATTTCTCTGAAGAACCTCATTAACTCATTTCTGCCTACATAAAACTCCTTGTGAATGGTCCACAGTCTCCATGTCCTCATGGCCAAGAATTTTGCTGCAATTTGCAGCCAGAGCCACAGTATCTGTGACTCCAGACGGTGTCTGTGCAGGGGATAGAACAGAGAGACTCTGGAGGCACCGCTTAGGAGACCCACCTTTCAGCCAGCTCGACCAGACGAGAGTCCTAAGGGTTCTGGCATCACCAAGCAGAGAGAAGCCCTGGACAGGCTCTCAGCCACCCTGCCCTCCATGCTGCAATCCTGCTGCTCCATCAGTGCTGTTCTTTTTGGAGCTGTGGATCTGAGTCAGAGGGACTGTCATTAAACATATGTTGCTGTTTTATCACAGAATTGATGAACATTATCATGTAGAATTTTGAAAAAAAAAAAAAAAAAAAAAAAAAGCATTGTTCAATAAACAANAAAAAAAAAAAAAAAAAAAAAAAAAGCATTGATCAAGAAACAAAATAAAGAAAGGAGTGTTGACTGTATTTCATTGTAGAGATGACAACAGAAAGCAACGCAGTGTACAATCAGATTCGTAAGTGGCCCCCACTTCTTCTGGGGTGATGTCCCTCTTGATATTGAGAAATAGAAAATACCCATGAGTATAAATATGTTGAGTGTCCTTGTCGGTAAGTGAAGGAAGATGCTCATGTGGAGACCTGGGATTCTGCATGGAGATCTGGCCTGCCTCCTCTGGTGGAGCCGGTGTCTCCAGAAAACACCACAGCTTCTGCCCTGCCCGAGGGGCCCCAGGACACTCAGAAGCATGGCTTCATTTTAACTTCACAGGGATTCTGGAAAAAAAATTGACATGAATTCCTTCAAATCAGGAAGCTCAGTAATTTGTTCAAAGTCATCATCTAGAAAACAGGAAGCTTGGCCCTGGCCCACTCACGGCACGAAGGGTGTTGGGAGGGTCACTTTAAGGTCTTTGCTGCCCCCCCACCCCCACCCCATCAGCCATATTAAATGTACACACACCCAACATAATTTATTCATGGTATGTGTAAGCATTCATTTGCAGTTTGCTTGGCTGATATAAAGAATGTGACATTGGAGATACATTTAAATATTTATTGATTTCAATTTTGTAGGGTGTACAAGGTGTTGGCCTGCTTCTCCTCTCATCCTCATGCCTCACTCTCTGCTGATGCCTGTGGCCCATTTGCCCACGTTCTCTTGTCAAATGCTCCCCTGTTGGGTTTGGCCAGTGAAGGTCCAGTTAAGAGAAACAGGGTGCTGACCCTCGACTGTGACCATTGCTCACCATTAGAATCCACCATGGTCCTGGCCGCCATGCTCTCCTGGGCCCCTCTTTTCTCCCTCTGGTCTGAGCTGTAGTGGAGGATTCCTGCTGTTGTTAAATTCTGGCTTGCATCTCACTTCAGTTGGTTTCCTGGACTATCTAAGGTCCTGGACTGTCTGCTGAATGTAAGAAAATATTATTACACAACTGATAAGGGGTCAATAGTCATGATATATAAAAGCTTACTCCATTTATGATTAAAAAAGTTAATAAATGGCTAACAGATCCAAAATGTTGGTTGGCCAAAGGGGATATACAAAGGGCCAGTAGGTGTATCGTTGCTTTCTGTTTCCCACATTGGACCCTGACGTATATGTGGAGCGTTTGGTTTTGTTCTGTTTTACTGTGATGGAGCCGATGGTCTCGAAGAGTTCTGACTTCGAATACATTGTGGATGCTCTACGTACACCCTGTAGATGTTATATGTCTCTTTGGAAATAGTGCCTAATGTTGGGTTTTCTGTCCTATCTGAGACAGGATGGCAGCTGGATGAATTCAAGGACAGGCTTATCCAGCCATTGACTTATACGACCAGTCGATCTATTCAATCACCATTCCATCTACTTACTACCCTGCCACTCAGTCACTAACTCACCCTAACTATCCACCTAGCCATCCAGCATCCATTCCTTCCATCCATCCACTCCTCTTTTCATTCAGTAAATGTGTATTGCTCAGATGCCAGCCTCCAGGCTGGAATTTGGGGGTAATGGAGTGAATCAAGGCAACGTTGTGCTTTGCAAGGGCTTGCAATTCAGGAGAGCCATGAAAAGAGTCAGCTACTTTAGATGTCATCAAACAGGTGCCTAGTAAAATATTTGTTGAATAAATGAGTAAACAAGTGCTGCCATGAAGGGAGCAAAGGAACATCTTGAATGCTAAGAATTAGTAGCCTGACGTGTGTCTCCGAAGGTCACCTGTGGCTTCACAGGTGGGGAACAATTTGAGCTGGTTTGGAGATAATCAGAAGTGACCAGATATGGCAGTGCCGGAAGCAGTGGTGTGTACAAATAGAGGTGTGAAAGATGGCCATTTTTCCAATAAGTATAAATCCATAGCACTATAAATGATGTCAAAAATAAGGACTTTTTTAACATGTATGTTATAGATTATTAGCCAATCACTTACATACAGATATGTAAGTTGTTCCCCAAATATCACTATTTAAGAGCATTAATGGACATCATGGCATGTATCTTAGTATTATTTAGCAATTATATCTTTAGAATAAATTCTAAGTGTGATTGCTGGGCCACAGGTACTTTTCTTTCATTTAAAAAAGTGTTGATTTATTTGGATTCTCTACCACAATGCATAGGAATTTCAGTTTTCCCACATTCTTGCTATTTTGGGGTTCTGTCAAATTTTTCATCCTTTGCAATATGATGAGTGAAAATAAGATGAGTCATTTTTACTTTTATTAGCACTTTTGATTACTAAAGAGGTAGAACAGCCTTGAATTTGTAGTGGCAATTTGTACATATGAATATTTTTCGTTTGTTTCTTTGTGTTCATGATTTAATTTTATTCCTTTTTGTAATGTTTGGCAACTTTATTTTGCCCTTTGCCACTTCTTGTTTGTGCATTTTTGTAATTTACGATGGATTTTTGTGTTTATGTAGTCAAATCTATCAAATTTCTGCTCCATACAAAGCTTCTGATTTTAAAAGCTTGGAACTTACTGCACCACTTTATAAACTAGTCAGCTATATTTCTCTTGGGTTTCATGTTGAAAAGAAGTGAAGCTCTAACTTAGACTCCACAGGCTGTTCAACTACAGCTCTCAAAGCTCCTCTGCTGCTTTCAGATGCCATCTTTATAATCCAGAAAATTCCTCCATGTACCTGGATCTATCTCAGCATTCTTTTCACCAGTGATCCTGGAACTAAATCTGTGTTGGTTATCTTGTTTTCACTGGAGGTCTCTTCTTAGTGAACTCAACCCAGAAACGTGCTTTTTGCCTTTAGCTTCTGTGCCCACATGTGAGACCATCACCATGATCTAGATAATGAACTCATCCATTGGCTCCCCAAAGGTCCCAGTGTTCTGTGTCATTCCCCCCTCTTGCTTCTCCCACCATTTCCCTAACTTCTATGTAGAATTATTTGCACATTCTAGAATCCTAAATAAATAAAATTGCAAAATATATATTCTTTTACATACTCTTTTTGTCTAGCCCCTTTTACTCAGCATAATTACTTTGAGATTCCCTGAGATTTTTATAGATGTAATGATATGATGTTTCAAAATTAGGTGGTGGGGGACAGTGGCAGAGGTGAAGGTGAATTAAAATTGACTATAAGTAGATAATTACTGAAGCTGGATCATGGACACCAGAGACTTCATTATATTATTCTGGCTACTTGTAGAAGTGTTTCAAAGTTTTCATGAGAAATGGTATTTCAAAAAAGTATTTCTCCTTTACCTTGATCTTTTTATGCTAGTTAATGTTAATACGGTATAGTTCATCTCGAGTTCTTATCTATGACTGTCATTCAAAATAATTGTTCTTGAATGTACTTTCTGAGATTTTAAAATCCAAAAAATTATACTCTAGAATACTGAATCAATTCTACTTTAAAACAAATCAAATCCTCCTGTGATTTAAGTGTCTGAGAGCCAATTGTTAAACCCCGTGATTGTCTCCCACGAATAGGACTTTATTTCCCACTCCTATCCCTTACTCCTTTGACTCTTTCTCCTTGATCCCCCCACATCTTAACCTCAGAAACGTCACTTTATCCACTAGTGTTTTCTATTTTTACAAGTATTTTGCTTCGTTAAATTCTCAACTGTGTAAACATCCAATATTTGTCTCTGTCATTTGACTGGCTGTACTATCCATAGTTCCCTCAAAAACCTTCTATTTTTCTATAAGTTATGCCATTTTGTCTTTTTTTTTATTGCTGAATAATATCCCATTGTGTGGATATGAAACAGGTAGGGGAAGGAGGTCAGATGGTAGGATGGAATGGCCACCCACCTGTCTGAGCAATGCCAAAAGCCAAAAGGCCAAAAAAAAAATCTATAGCAAAACAACACCCACACAGCAGACACCTATGGGACACAGTCAAACAAAGGACAGTGCCTGATGACGGGTAGGTCACTGAGAATTTTCACCCTGTGCACAAATGCAAGAGACCAAGGCTCCAGGAACAACCACTGTGGGGTTTGCTTTACAAACAGGGGAGATAAAGAGCTTCCTGTAGCCACTAGTGGCTGGCTTTGTCACCCACACAGTGTCAGTGATGGGCACCACTTGTCATCAGCAGTGCTGGACAGCGCTGGCTAGTAGTGATGGCTACTACTGACCCCCCAGAGGCTGTGTCAGAGACACCAAGTGTCAACAGCTCTTTGTGAATTTTTGGGCAACACCAACAACAGACAGCTCAGGATACTAGGTCTGGGGCTTTGATGTTCCTTTCAGGCAGTGTCAGAGACAGGAGAAGAGGCTCAGTCTTTGACAGAGGTCTTTGGTTTCTCTTCCCCTCTCAAAGGTCAGTTACTAGATGCTTCTCTTCTTCTTTCCACTTCTAGTCTTTCTTCTTTCTTGGGAGCTGGAACTATCTGTCTTCAGTTCCCTCCAATCCTGGTTTTATATCCTCTTTCAGGGTGCCCCACCCACAAGTCTGATTGGACCATTTTTTCAATACTGTGGTTGATTGGACCATTTCGTACCAATCATCTCACAGCTCACACCTGATTGGTCCATTCCATGATCCAGAAAGTACACAGCTGCATAAAAGAACTCTGAGAAGGAACTGCCATAACTGACAAAAGGGCAGTTGCTGGTCTCTGAGGAGCAACTGCCACAACTGACTTGTGGTGGAGCAGCAGGTGAGAGAACACCCCTGCTGCTGCTGGCTCCTGCCACTGAAATGGCTGGGTTCTGGTAACAGACAGACCATAGATCTTCTTGCTCTAAGCCTCTACCAGTGAGCACTTAAGATGCTTTGATATCAAAGCATCTATTGTAAACATGCTGCAATAAATATTGTGGAACATCTCATTTTTTAGTTCATGGTTTCAAGCTCTTCAGCAAGACACCCGAACACTGGGTCATACAGTATTTCCACTTTCAGTTTTTTAAGGTAAATACAGGTCACTTTCCAAATGATTGCACAGTTTACATTTCCATAAACAGTGTATTGGGTTGTTCTTCCTCCACATCCTCTCCAGTATTTGCTGTGAGGGGTATTTGTAACATATGCCATTTGGAATACGTGAGAGTTGACAGTTATTGTGGTTTTGAGCTGTATCTCCCCTATTAAAAGCAACAATGAACAATTTTCCATATACCTATTGGCCCTTTGTATATCCCCTTTGGCCAGCCAACATTTTGGGTCTGTTAGCTATTTATTAACTTTTTAAATCATAAATGGAGTAAGCTTTTATATATCATGACTATTGACCCCTTATCAGTTGTGTAACATGATAATATTTTCTTGCATTCAGTAGATATCTACTGACATTTTCCTTCGCTGTGTAAAAACCTTTTAACTTGAGGTAATTCCAATTGCTTATTCTTGCTTTTACTTCTCTTGTCAGAAGGGCCCAGTCTTTAAAGACTTCTTTATCATTGATGCCATAGGATATTTTAGCCTAGGTTAGACATTCTAGATAGAAATCTTGAGTAATTTAAATACCACCTGCAATTCCCTTCTTGCCTGTATGTTTTCCACTGAGAAGTCCACGGATATTCTAGTAGGTGCTCTGTTGCTATTATTTCTTCCACTGCTTCTAGTATCTTTCCCTGCATTCACTTTCAACAGTTTAATATAATGTGCCTTGGAATGTCTAGTCTAATATTATTCACTTGGACCTCTTAGCATTTATATTCGTTTTCCATATTAAGATGGTTCACGATTATTTCTCTAAATAAAATTTGTATACCTTTCTCTTTCTTGTACCGTAGGGGACCCCCATTTTACAGATGTTATTTTTCTTTAGGCAATCCCAGTGGCACTTTCACTGTTTTCATTTTGTGAATTGTTTCTTGTCTTTGTTGTTCTATGTGCTCTCTGCCACTGTGCATTCAATTTTGTGGATTTTTCTCTATTCCTTGCATTTATCTTTATTGAGACTTTTTTTTCCTGTTCAGTGATAATATTTTTTAGATTCATTCTATTTGTAGTAGTCTTGTTCTCTTGAACTTGAACGTGTTTTTGTTTTTGACCATGCTTTGTTTTTCATAATTGGACAAGCAAGGTTAGGACTGTTACCTTTAAACTTTTCACCTCCGTATTCTGCAGTTATGCAGCACTGACACTTCTTCAAGAGATATTTGCTATAGTATCTGTGGTTTGTTTTTCTGTCTCTTTCTCTTCTGTCTTTATGGATTGTAGACAGAAGTTTATTTTTCTTGTCTTGATAAATTGGTTTCATGACAAGTGGTTGGGGATAATCCTAGGTTTTTAACCAGTATCTTTAGTTGTCTATAATTTCGTAGACTGATGCCACAGCCTATGCCTGCCTGGTCCTGGCACTGGTGCTAGCAACCTTGCCACATGGCACCAAATGTAAGCATCAGTGGGTGAAACTTCCTGCAGTGCTGCTTCCTACAGGTGTCTGTGTTAAGCAGTGAAATCCACACTGACACCCTCCCCTAGGCCACATCCTTCAGCCAAAATAGCATGGACAACCTTGTGGCAGCCTCGACCTCCATGTTCTGGTTGAGCTGTATCTAAAGGGCTGGATGGGAACTGTAGATGCAAGAAGGTCACAAGCCAGAAATTGCTCTATTTGTCTTTGGAGTAGGAACCTTGCCCCGGGGTGCTTGCACCTGTTGTTAAGATCCAGGTGTTTCAAACTCTGTTTAATGACAATTCATTGATAGCTCAGCTTTGCCCCTGGGGGAGAGGAAGGCAGGTGTTTCACACAGCAATGCAGGCTGCAAATAAGGGCCCTTCTGCAAGGAGATACAGGTGATTCGACCTGGTCTCTTCACCTGTTTGGGAGTCAAGGGCTCCAGCCGACAATCACCACTCTGTACCCCTGCAGTGGTTCTCTAGTGGTGCACCCTCTTGCTGCATGCTGACTCTGCTCCTTCTTCAACATAGCACCCCAGTTTTAAAGTCCCCAAATGCAGGCAGGTGTCCTCGTTAACAAGAGCAGAGAGGCTCTGCATGGGAGCCGCCCCTCTCTCATGGGTTGTACTTCTCTGGTATCCAAACAGTTTTGCTGACTTTTCCTACTCCACTCCATCATGCAGTAGCTCTTGGACACTCATCCACTCATCATTCCGAGCGTGTTCTCTTTGTCTAGGTACACGGCGTTGGCACGTGTGGAGGCGGCCTTGCTGAGCGGCCTTGCTCTTCCTCCATCTTGCTGGTCACCTACAAATGTGCATTTTTAACAAGTTCCTTAGTTCTCTTCATCCATTGGTGTTCAGCCATGACTACCTGTTAGCATCACACAAGAAACACTAATGAACTGGCCATGCCCATCTGTCCAGTGAAATCAGTCTCTCTGGGCACCAAACAGTGTTAGCTGTTTTTTTTTCTTAAACGCCAATATGATTCTATGCATGGTTAAAACCACTATTTAGGGCCTCCGTGGTGGCACAGGAATGAAGTCTCAGTGTGTAGGGTTACAGAAATCAGGTCTTTCCACTCTCCCACCACTGTGATGACGGACACCTGCGGTGCTGCGAGCATTCCAGGGTGGGCATGCGCAAGTGGGCGCACCTGAGTTTCACACAGGCATAAATGGGCGGCGTCATGAGGACGCCAGGACCGACAGAACCAACAGAACTGACAGTACAGACGAGCAGCAGCAGTAGAAAGCAGCTGAGAGGATGAGATGCGCCGGGGGCTGGGAGGCCTGCCAGCCTCCCGGCCCCCGGGGACCCCTGCCTGCCATGTACCTGGCCACTTCTATTAATAAAAGCATGAAAAGCCACCAAGGGCTCCAAGACTCTTTCCTTTACCCTCCCGTCTGCTAAGAACCATCCCGAACTTGCTCCGTACGCCTTCCTGCCGCTACACAGTGCTATCACCATTGTAGCATGTGTTCAATCCTCAGCCAGGGAGCTGACCACATGGCACAGCAGACCTCTCCTGTCTTGCCCGCTGCTCCCCTCAGCAGTGGAGTTCAGTGGATCCACCTCCGCAGCTCCCCACTCTGTCTCTGGTGAGTCCTTCTACCCCCCTACCTCTGGCCTAGACCTCAGTTCTTGTATGCATGAATAAATAAATGTTTAATACAAAAACATACTTAGCTTGTGGCCAACACTGCACAAACGTTATCCCGGTTTAGCAACTAGCTTCATTGTATGTTCCTACAGCTGAGACATTAAGCTTCCTGTCACTAATTTTTGATTATCTGCTTAATTAATTTTTTAGTAACCATCGCAGTTTCTGATGTTCCTTCTTACAAATAACCTTTATAATTTTTTAAAAAGATGTATTTATGCATACAAGCACTGGGGTACAGGCCAGAGGTGTGGGGGTTGAGAGGATTTACCACAGAGAGAGCGGGGAGCAGAACAGGCAGATCAACGGAAGTACACTGCTGAGGGGAGCAGCAGGCACAGCAGGAGAGGTCTGCTGCACCATGTGGGTCCCCTCTCTGGCCGGCAGCAGGGATCGAACTCATGCTGCAGTGGCTGCGGTTTTCTTCATAGTGCGTTGCTTAACCCACTGCTCCACCAGGGAGGCCCACCTTTATAATTATTTATCAGTTTTCCCACAACCCCTAAAGATCCAGCTTGGATTGCAGGGAATTTATATGTTAAAGCTGAGTTTTCTGGCTTGGGCGGGTTTTCTGAAGCTGCTGACCTACATCTTCACCCACTGTTGATTGGAGGATATTACTCCTCCTTACCTGAGGAAGGTATTGCCTGCCATTGCCCCAGGAACCTCGAAGACTCCCAGAGAATGACTTGGATGAGAACACGCATGTGCAGAAAGGCTATGTTTCCCACTCACTCCATGTGACATGAGTGATTTGAAGAGGGACACAGACTTGAAGTTCCTGAAGACACATTTCAGGGGAAAAAGGTGTCCTGAAAACCAGCACTTCCTCCACCACAGAGGTGGGCACTTGTGTTGGCTGGGCCAAGGTTCAGAAGCTCCCAAACGAACCTATGCCTGAGAATGTACGTTTTCAGGGTGTCTTGGGAAAGGAAGCAGTTTTTTGTTTGCCTCGTTGTTTTGCTCATAGCGCTAGTGTGCTCACCACACTGGGGTGTGCTTGGGGTGTCTCTCAGTGCGTCCCCTGAGCGCCACTGTGTGTGCTCAGCATGCGGGGCTGGCTGGGGCAGGCACCGGTCTGAGCAAACTTGACTCTAGTGTGTGAGGTGCAGTGGAGGCCTCTCCAGGCCAGGTCTCACATCCTCAGCAACTCTTCTTGCTTCATCCCCTGCCCCAGGAGCTGTGGGGAATGCAGGTGAGAGATGCACGTCCCCCGTGACCCCCCTCAGCGTCCTCCCAAAGAGACTCCTCCAGAATCTGGCACTTGCTCGCACTTTGCACTTTGCTGCATTAACCGAGAACCTGAAGTTTACCATGCCAAAGCGACGTCAGGATTGTCACTCACACACTTAGAATCTCTGCGAACTTAAAATCTTTTTTTTTTAAAGATTTTTTTAAAATTTATGCACACAAGAGTAGGGGTACAGGCAAGAGACATGGGAGGTGAGAGGATTCACCAGAGACAGCTTGGGGAGCAGAACAGGCAGATTGACTGAAATACACTGCTGAGGGGAGCAGCAGGCGAGGCAGGAGAGGTCTGCTGTGCCATGTGGGTCCCCTCCCTGGCTGGGGATCGAACTTGTGCTGTTGTCCCACGGATGCTTCACAGTGTGGCGCTCAACTCGCTGTGCCACGAGGGAGGCCCAATGAACTTAAAATCTTGTTTATGGAAGGAACAGGAGCTGGGCTGAAGTGAAAGCAGATGGATGTGGGGCCTGACAGAGCTGGGACAGAGTTCAGAGCCAGGGAAGGCTGGTGTGGGGAGAAGCTGGTGTTGGGTAGCCAGTGTGGGTAGGACACTGACTGAGGGAGTGACACTGAGGGACAACAGTGCGAGATGTCACACCCCACTGGGCTCACCACCCAGAGCTCTCTCACCTCACATCTGCCCTGCTCTCTCACTCCTGCTCTGTGAGTGCTGGGACCATGAGGACAGTGCAAGCTTGCAGGGCTGTGCCGTCGGCTTTGATGTCCACTCTCTGACGAGAGCTTAGACCCTTGCCATGCAGCCTCCAACTCCCCCACCCCAGGCCACCCCCTGTGAGCCCCAATTTCCACTGGTCCCCATGCCTTAGACTCCCCATCTTTACTCTCCTACCGTTGAGCTTGCCAGTGTCAGTGTGTCCATTCAGCAGACCACAGTCTCCAGGCACGTGTCCCAGGGACCCTGTCCGAGGTCAGGCAGGTGAACCCTGAGATGTGAGGAGGGGCACTGAAAGGCAGGACCTGCACCCTGGTCTTCCCCCAGCACCTGCAAGCCGGTGCTCATGGTTTCAAGAGGCAGGATGGCAGAGATGCCAATCCCATGCCTCCCTGGCATGCTTCCCTCCTGGCTCAGCCCCGCTGCCCCGGGGGGCCACTGTGCTGCTCTCTGCCCAGGTCACCTCCTTCTTACACATCCTATGCTTCTTTTGAACCCAAAAGGAGCAACCTGTGCCTCCTCCACATAGATGGGTAGGCACTGCTGTGACTGCCTCTTCATAAGGACACTTGAGGGCGAAGGCGTATCGATTCCTCCACTCAGTGGACGGCAAGACTCAGCCACACAAGGCTTCTCTATCCGTGGAGACAAGGCTGGCAACTTCAAGGTGCTTCTACCCTTTCCTGGGTCAGTCAGGTGTGGTCCTGCGTGAGCTGGTGGGGGAACTCCCAGCACATTCCCTCTACACCCCCACTGTGTGACCTACAAGACTGGGACACGAGGTTGATGCAGGGGTCCATCTGAACCACGTCCTCACTGAGCCTTATCAGCGGTGCCCTCAAGCTTTGCCCCGAGCCTTTAGTGTCCCTGGCGCCCTGTAGCCCTGCTGAGTGGGGGCTCCTACCGACTCCCAGAAGCAGACTTCCAGTAGACAGCCCTCAGAGCTGCCTGGAAGTGCCACCCTCCAGCCCAGGCAGGGAGGGGTCACTGGTATGGGGGTACAAAACCTTAGCCCCTCACCTCAGATCAAAACAACCTTGGGGACCTTGCACTTCCCCAAGAGCTTCCCTTGGGCTCCAGATGGGCCTGGCTTCAGCTAGAACCAGGCCTTTGCCTAGTGCTCCCTGGGCCCTGGCCATGTCCTTCTCCCCCTGCTGGCTTTCCTGGGGGCACTTCCTCAGTAGCACCAGAGCCCACATCTCGGCTCCGCTCCGCTTCTGGAAAACCTGACCCAATGCATGAGAGTTGATGGTTCCCTCCTTCTTTCCTGCATTTCCTGGTTCGGGACTCCAGTCCTCACGGACCCTTATCACTGGCACCCTCCAGTCGCCCTTGAACCATCACCTGTGACGACCCACAGGAGGTGGGTCCTCTCCCTGATCACAGGCACCTTGTCCGCTCAGACAGCCTAGAAGCAGAGATGACCAGAGCCGAACGCCAGCAATGCTGCGCAAGTACCTGCCCTACAACTCCCCTGCCCTGGCTCTGGGCTCGAAGAAACGCAGTTGGGGCGAAGCCTGTGGAGTCTGACTCCGCATAACCAAGAGATGAAGCATCCGGGGCTTGTTGTACCGGGGTCGGTACGAACAGGGCGTCTCTGCAGATGCAGAGGTTATGGGAAGTTCTTGGTTTACAAAATATGGCCCCCGGTGCGGCTCCACACGTCCATCGAAGAGGTACCTCAGGTGGCCGTCACAGCCCACTGCAGTGCCACAGCAGCTTCAAGGGGCGACTGTCCTGTCCTCAGGAAGAAGTCGGGGGACAGTGATTGCGTCACTGGGAGGCTTTATGACAACCAGGCCGCGTCACTGGCGGGTTTAACGACGAGGAGCGCGTCTTCCCGGCTTCCGCCTCCAGCCCAGACGCTGAAGTCCCTTCCCACAGACGCCAGGGTGGCGGGGACAGCTTTCTCTCCACAGCTGACTTAATAGCCCTACTTCATTTTGTGGTAACTTGTTGAAGTCAGAGACGCTCTGAACAACATGAAACACTTGACCTGGTGACTGGGAGACGTGAGGTGATACGCTCCCCCGTGCGCGTCCGCATCCAGACAGGCAGGTCACCTTGGCAGAGAACATTCCAGAATCCCTCCAGGAAAACGGACTGCTTTTTTTATGGGCATGTTTCTTTGGCTATTTTGATTTGCATATTTGAAAACAACTGAAAAAGCAATTAATTCAAATCTAAATAACTTCCATGCTCAGAATTATGTTTATAGTCTTCCAGCAGACAAATTTATGGGGACGTCTGGGGACCAGGACTCTGACACGGAATAAACATCAATCTCTCCTGGAGACTGGTCACGGGTTTATTTCTAAAACTAGTATGGAATGAGGGAGCGGATCGAGAGTGTTTGAGACCGAATGATAATCACACACTTTAACACGTTTAAATCACGATGTTGCAGGAGGCAGCAACTTTGGCTCTTCCTATGTTTTTAAGCAGGCCTGTTCCCGGAGGACGATCCTCCTTCAGAGAAAATAAGACAGTGAGTTGGTTACAATCCCAAGGAGGGTTTCTGCCCTGGAAGGATTTTTTTTTAATACAATTTACACAGAAGGGGCTGGCTGCCAACGTGATAATTGAGAAACACCTGGTGAAAATGTCTATTAATTGACAATGGCTTTCTCCTCCCACCCTCCTCCCTCAGGGAAAAAAAAAAAAAGGATTAAAAAAAAGGAGGCCAAGGAAGAAGAGAAAAGGGAGCAACCAGGACAGTTTGAGATGAGACATTTAGTCGTGGAGACCAAAAGGAGCTAAGGTGGGACTTGATGGGTAAGCGATGGTCAAGCAGGACGCCAGGAAGGTCCTGATACAGCCCCCCTCCAAGAAGGATTTCTTTGCGGAAAGAGGAAAATGCAAGACAGTCCCAGAATCACCATTTTTAAACTCAATTTTCTGAATTTGTGGTCATCTTTCTGGGCAAACTTGAGACTCCAGAAAAGAGGTAGCCCTTTTAGAAGATGCCGAGTGGACTTCTCGAATTCAATTTATGTTCTTTCCAGTCTGGCGCTATTGTGATTAAAGGGACCATGAACATGCATGAAAAAGTCTTTGTGTGGATACATAGTTTTATTTTTCTCAGGTAAACATGGAGAAGAGGAATGCCTCAGTTATTCGAATGATGTGGTTAGCATTATACGAAACCAACTGTTTCTCAAACTGAATCATTTTGCATTGTTGTTATACGAAACCAACTGTTTCTCAAACTGAATCATTTTGCATTGTCAACAACAACGCACAGCGGTCTAGAAATTCCACATCTTGGTTAACACTTGGTACTTTAGCCTTCTTGTGGGAATGTAGTGCTACCTCATTGCGCTTTGAAGTTGCATCTCCCCAAAAGGTAGAATGGTGGTTATCGGGGCATCGAGTGAGGGAGGTGAGGAGATGTTGCTTAAAGGGAACCAGTGTTCAGGTACGAGGCGTGTGCTGCCAGCAACCGGCAGAGAGCAAGTTCTTGATGGTTCTGGCCAGATGGGTCAAGGAAGGAGTCTTGGAGCCCTCGGTGGCTTTTTCAGGCTTTTACTGATATTGGCATCAGAGGTGACCAGGTACACGGCAGGCTGGGATGCGGGCCAGCCTCCGGGCCCCCAGAGCATCTTCACTCTCTGGGCTGCCGCTTCTGCTTCTCTTGTTCCCCTGGCATCCTCGTGACACCACCCTTATACGCCTGTGTCTAAACCCAAGTGCACCCACCCATGCACGCCCACCTAGGCACGTGCTCAGGCCTCAGGTGCCCACCACCACACGAATGGCGGGAGGGAAGAAAAGTCTACAAGGTGACACGTCTGAGATCTCGTGGGTGCCATGCCGACTGTGGTTCACGCTGCTGCTGCACTGTGAGCTGACATTTTCTGAGCGTGTACATCTCAGGAGTTCTCACCATACACACGTATACAAGGTAACTGTGAGGTGACGTATGTGTTAATTAACTTGATTGTAGTAAATATTTCACAACATATAGGTGCGTCAAATCATCACGTTGTGCCCTTTAAACTTTTACAATTTTATTGTGAATCCTACCTTAATAAAGTTAGAAAAAGAATAAATTGTGCTTCTCTAATGACTAATGAGTTTAGTTATGTTTATAAAAGGCACCGCCCGCATCTTCTGCATAGACATTGCTTAACAGCGGTTGAATAGATCAGGGACGTGTAGGCGAGGGGTCCCACCAGGCTCTACCACCCGTCCGGGTGTGGAGTAGGCGGTAGCACCCAGGTGTGTGTAATTACACTCTGTGTTGTCCACACAACGATGAGATTGCGTCACAACACTTTTCTCAAAATGTGGAGTGACACATGGCTACAGAAGGATTTCCAAAATGAGAGAAGAGCGAGGCACAAAAAAAAAATTTATAGAAGGAGTGGTTAAAATTAAAAAAAAATTAAAAATTAAAATAAAAAAGAAAAATACATAAATTAAAAAGAAGTAGTGCACCTGTGACTTCAGAAAGTAGTAGCTAGTTTGCTGGCAGAAGGTCTTGCCTCCATATTAATAGCTGCTAACTCATCAGGTTCTTGGTTGCTGAAGATTGGATGGACACTGACAATGGCTTAAAGTAAGACAACAATGAAGTTTGTTGCATGGATCGACTCTTCCTTTCACAAAAGATTTCCCTATAGCAGGTGATGCTATTTAACAGCATTTTATCCACAATAAAACTTTATTCAAACTTGGAAAAAAAATAAAAAGAAGTAGTGATAAGCACCAAAGACCCAAGATACTTAGAGGGTCAAAATCAAGGTAAATCCCAACGGTGAGAACAAAAACGCCTCCTGGATAGGTCACTGTGAGCTGCAGAAGAAAACCGGTGAAGAAGAGAACATTTGAAGGCCAGTATGGGGCATCCTTAAGGAACTGAAGGGAGAGACTACGAGCCCACAGTTCTACAGCCAGCTCAGCTAACTTTCCAAAAAGGAAGGCAAAATGCTTTTTAGACCAAACTAAATGAATAAAAATGTAAAAAACCTGAGAAAATTCATTGCAAGCCAAGTGGACCACAGCACTGAAGTTGCTCGGACAGAAGGATTATAACAGACAGAAAACTGGCTCTTTACACTGAGATGAAGATCTCTAGAAGCAGTAAAATTGAATAAGTATAAAATGACATTTTCCTTTATTTTTAATTACTTTAAGATATACTTAACTAAATGGTGGGGCTTAACATGGAAAAAGACAATTATGTTGATTATAATAGCACAAAGAAGGAAGGGAGGAATTGAGAACACTGGTATGAGTTTCTTACTTTAGACAGGAAACAGCAAAAATTATTTGACTGTGATAAAGATACAAATAGAAACCATAAGGAAACCATTAAAATTGTTAAGATATATAAGCCAATAGTGGAGATAAAATGGAATTATAAAAAAACATTCAGTCTAAAAGTAAGCCATGTTGTGGAAAAGAGGGTAAAATGGCAGATGAGACAACAAGAAAACAACCAAGTAATGTGTTTAAAACCAAGCATATTCACAACGGCATTAAATATAATTGGCCTACAGACCCCAATTAAAACACAGCCTAGATTATCAGATTAGATAAAAAGCAAAATCCAGTGATATGCTCTTTATAAGAAAACCTCTTTGAACACAAAGATATAAGTAAGTTAAAAATAAAAGGATGGGGAAAAGCTTCGATGTGCCTCCCTTAATCTTAAGAAAGGTGGAGTGGTTATACTTACATCAGACAAAGTAGACTTCAAAACAAGGAGTATTATCAGCGATAAAGGAGAAAATTACAAAATGATAAAAGAGAACATTCACGGAGCCGACACTAGGCAGTTCTGTATATGTACGCACGAAACAATAGAGCTTCAAACTAGAGAGTCTAAAAATAGACCGGCCCCTATATGGCAAATTGATTTTTGACAAAGATGCTAAAGTAATTCAATGGAGGAAAGGATAATATTTTCCAAAATGATAGTCTTTTCAACAAAGGATATTAGTTCGATTGGGTGTCCATGTGGAAAATAAATGTATAAACCTCAACCATTTCCTCACACCACACACTCTAAGGAGATCATAGATTTAAATGTAAGAAGCAAACATGAGAAGTTCTAAAAACAGAGAAATGAGAAAAATTGGATAGCCTTGAATTGGGCAAAGATGTATTAGCTAGCATGCAAAAAGGCTGAAACTAGTAGCTATATGGAGAATGCATCTTTTCTCCCCTTAAACTAAGTTCAACTTTAATTAATCCATAATAGTGAGGACTATAAAAGTAATTAAATAGGAAAAAGTTTGTAGAGGGGTAATAAATGTGAAAAAACGAGTCATAGGCTGGGGAAAAATATTTGCAAACCATTTAGTTGTATCCTAAATATACAAAGAATTCTTACTACGGAATAATAAGAAAGTCAACTACATAGGTATACAGTTACATATGTACATATACACATTTTAAAAGACAAAGTTTTGAAAAGACACTTTACCAAAGAAGATTTACAATTGGCAATCAAACACATGAAAGACACTAACCTCATAAGTTACTGAGGAAATGGAATTAAAACTGCACATTCACTAGAATCACTAAGATTCAAAAGCCTAAAAATGCAAGTGGCCAAGGATGTGGAAAAATTGCAACCAGAGATGACAGAGACAGGTGTGTCCACATGAGGAAAGAGCTGGTTGTGTCTTATTACTTTAAAACAGAGGCCCACCACCCAAACCTGCCATTCCTGTCTTATGTATTTTTATAAGAGCAATTATACAAAGTCCTATAAGTCACATAAATGCATATCATATCATGTTGCATGTATTGATGTATTTATTATCTCTAGCTCTATCTATGTATCAGTTTATTCATATAGCCCCAACTGGAAAAAAACAAAATGTATGTAATCTGGTCAATAAATGACGACTGCATTTTCCCCACATAATGGAATACTACTCAGTACTGAAAAGGAATGAACTTTGATAAGCACATTACGGGTGAATTTCAGAAGATGATGCTTAGTGAAAGAAGCCAGATACAAAAGATTACATACTGTATGATTTTAGTCATATATTATTTATATATTTATATAATATTTTATATACACTATAACATTTTACAACACTATCAGTACAGAAAACATGAGTGGTTGCCAGGGTTGGGGTTAGGGGAGAAAGGAACTGACTGGAAAAGGCAGGAAGAAATTTGGGACTTTGAAAATGTTCTAAATTGATGTGCTGTTGTAATATGTCTGTATGTGTGAAGTGGCATGATGAACTAGATATTTAAAATTAGGGACTTTTATAAAATGTGACATATACCTCACTAAGGAGCAATAGGAAAATATATGTAAATATAAAAACGTGCCAGTTTCCATAAGAATTTACATATCATGACAGTATGGTAATTACCTACAGAACATTTGAAGAGGTGTACTATGTTTTAAAGCTAGAAAAATTAAAGCCATTAAAAAAAGCAATAATGATTCAGGCCATTATTCTCTGACAGTAATGAAACTGAATAATGATTAAACATCAAGAGAAGGTTAGTGTGTGAGTGGGAGGGTATGGACAAGCAATAATCCACTTGGGAAAATTCATTTAAATAACTTTTGATTTAAAGAAAATTCCCATCATTTTCCTCATATTTTAAATAGGATACAAAAATGACCATATCAACTTATTCTATAATTCATATCTCAAGTTCCTCAAATATGTCCTAACACATGGTAGATGTTAAACATTTATTGACTGAATCCATGAGCCAATGACTCATCGCTGTATAAAAAATGAACTCACAAAACATAAAAACACACAGAATTGGCATCACATAGTGGTATACACCACAGGCATCTACATTAACAGTGGAGATGGTGACTTAAATTACTGCAGGTAAATCATTCCAGAAGAATTTCATGGAAAGATCTGGGCTCCACATAGTTCTCTTTCTTTTACTGTTTTCTATTTTATTGATGTAATATTGGTTTACACCGTATATGATTTAGAGGCATGGTTTTGCAACTTTTCAGGTGTATGTTACCACACCACACTCACCATCAAAGCGCACATAATCCTCTCTCATAGTCCATTATGCCCTCTCTATATTTTGTTCCCCACTCCCTACCATCTCAACAACGCAGTCAGATTTCTAGGGTTTGTTGGGTTTATTTTCTGTTCTTCTGTTTTGTTTCTCTATATTTCACACATGTGAAATCATCTGGTATTTGTCTTTCTCCTGACATTTCATTTAGCATAATCCCCTCCAGTCCATGCATGTTGTTGCAAAGGGCAAGGTTTCATCTTTTTTACCCCTGAGTAATACTCCATTGTGTACTGCTACCACATCTTAATCCACTCACCTGTTGTTGGGCACTTGGTTGTTTCTCTAACTGGGCTGTTGTAAATAGTGCTGCAAAGGACAGAAGAGTGCATCTATCCCTTTCAAGACTGTTTTGCATTTTGGGAGTAGATACCTAGGCATGGAATTACTGGACCACATGGAAGATCTATTTTTAATATTTTGAGAAACCACCATACTGTTTTCCATAGGGACTAGACCAGTCCACCTTCCCACCCAGAGCATATGTTCATTTTCCTCCCACTCCCCTCCAACACTTGTTGTGGCCTTCTTTATAAGTTTGGGTTGGTAGCTCTAGTGTTCTTATTGAACACTTTTTGTCATATAAGGAACCAGCTTTGAATTCACTAGTAGTGCACATTTGTTATGTTGTTATTGCACTTTATAATTTTTTATTCTTTTTTATTTCTTTGTTAAATTTTTTAGAATTTATTTTTCCATTATTTACTTCTTAGTGTATACCTCCCTCTTGTTTTACACAAGATTTGTCTTCTCGAGATGTGTTTATGGCTCTAATTGTTTTGTGAGTACTGCTTTGTTCTTATTCCACCAGTTTGGAGTATATTTATCATTGTTCATAACAGGTTTATAATTTGAGATTTTTTTTCTTTAAATCAAGAGTTACTTAAATGAATTTTCCCTCCCTCCCACACACTAAACTTCTTTTGATATTTATTCTTTATTCAATTTCATTATGGTCAGAGAATGTGGCCTGGAATATTTCTGCAATTTTATGCTTTTAATTTTTTTGCTTCAGCACACATACAACTCTTTAAATGCTCCATGAGTGTTAAAATTTTTGGGGATGTGAGAGTGAGTGGCTTGGGGTTGTTATTTGTGTTGATTACACTCTGCACAATCTTGTCTATTTCTGTAAACTTCGTCTCTATTTTCTGATTGTTTAAATGTCCTCTCTAAAATGATAGGTTTTCCTATTTCTCTATTTGTCTAGGTATTCTATTACCATATCTGTTTTAGGGTTTTATTTTTGTTTGTTTAGCACTTGTTATTTATGTGACTATTTTTATACCCTCATACTTTATTCCATCACTTTATTTTCAGCCTTTCTGTCTCCTTTTGTTTGGATGTACCTCTGAGGACAGGTATCTAGTGCATCTTACTTTATTACTAAATCTGAGAACTCCATCTACTAGTAGATCAATTGGGTCTCCTAAGAGACAAAAGCGAAGAAGAAATTAAACATGTGTCTCATTTATTAGAGGGGGTGCAAGTGAGAAATAGGGGCTCAATCAGAAGGAAGAGAAGGGAGCGTGGGTTCTTTGCACAACAAGACTTGTCTGACCCTCGTGGAAGCAGACAGGAAGGAGAACGTGAGGTGGGTCTCGACCGGCAGACAGCAGCACAGGTCCAAGGAAGCCCAAGCGTGGCCCATGTTAGATGTGGCGCCAAGGCTGTATGGACCGCAGGCCCCATCCTTGAGAAATGGCTGTGTGAGGAGCCCAGGGGGCTGTGGGCACATGAGGCCAAGAGGCTTCAGGTTGGCTTTCAGGCACCCTGTTCCCACTCCAGAGGGCTAAGTGTTCTTCAGCCCATGTAGTTATCACTGTTGTCTAAGTACTCAGGTTAACTCCTGTCTCCTTATTTTATATTTTCCATTTACTCGATGCCAGGCATTATTCCAAGTGCCTTTACAAAGGCTAAGCCATTTAAGGTGGGCACCATTCATGCCCACCTTTTACAGATGGGGCAACTGATGCCTAGAAAACATACTGTAATGTATCAAACTCACACAGCTAGCACGTGGCAGTCGGGTACCCAGTCTGGTTTCAGAGTCCGTGAGCTTAACTACCCTATGCTATCATCCATCCTCCTGTCTCTAGTCATTATTCAACCACTTATAGGTTAAATCTTTGCATTAAATCATTTGAATTCCAACTTTATAAAATGAGGATTTCCACCTTAACCTCTTTCAAATATACTTTGATTTTTACCAATATTCCCATTTTGCATGTAATAAGAGTTAGATCTTTTGTGATTCATTTATGGGGTGGTTCTTAAGTCAAAGGCTAATCGATGGCATTTTGTTATGATTATATCAATGTTGCTGACAGCAGATCACAGAAAAATAATGGGCTTCCTATCTCTCCCCACATCTCTACCGAGCCATTCAAAGAGGATTTTACCCAGGGTCAAGTTTAAAATCCATTATCAAAAAACTAACTTTAATTGTTTTAGTATACCCCATAGTGTTCCAATGTTTCAATCATGCTTCCCGATACTGCAGTTTTTCTTTTTCTTTGGAGCTATCCTCCTACCCCACAGTCTGCACAGTTTGTCCCCTGACGTGGTGTTTATGAGAATTCTGAAAGAGTATCGTGTCACTGTACAGTTTGGATCCACTGTTTTCTGGATTGCACTCCTTTTTCTGGATTCACAGCTTTTTCTGGAACCCACATTTTTTCTGGGTCCCACTACCCCCCCTGGACTCCCCTTTTCTGGATCCCATCTATTTCTTGATTCTGTACCTACTCCACTTTGCAAGGACATAACTTTCAAGGAGAAAATGCACTTACTTAAGGCGCGTTTCTAAACTGTGCAGCCTGAAACCATCACTTCTCTGCCTTCTCTCGTGGCTCATCCTTCGCGTGACAGCAGGCTTCCAATTTCCCAAGCTACCCCCAGAGTTTTGAAGGTCTTGATTCATTTTGTTCCATTTTGTTTTTTTCTAGCATCCAGTATAGACAATTAGATGGATGAAGCCAGTCTAATGCTTGCTCCTTTGTAAGGGACGTCTTATTTACCCGAATCTATTGATTTGGAACATCTAGGTGTGGGTATACGTCCATTTATCGTATAAAGAAATTCAAACTGAAGCTTCAGTTCTGAGAAATGTATTATTATGTTTTAACAGCATTTCATTTCTCTTTTTTAAAAAAAATCCTTTTCTTATAAGATTTATTTATTTATGCATATGAGAACTGAGGTACAAGCCAGAGGTGTAGGGGGTTAGAGAGCTCATCAGAGACAGTGGGGAACAGAACAGGCAGACTGACTGAAATACACTGCTGAGGGGAGCAGAGGGTGAGACAGGAGAGGTCTGCTGCACCATGTGGGTTACCTCCCTGGCTGGGGATCAAACTGGTGATACAATGGCTGTGGATGCTTCGTAGTGTGGTGCTTAACCCCTTGTGCCACCATGGAGGCTCAACATTTCATTCTTTGCTTTCTCCAGTCCCAATTTCTAGAATTCTTGTTAATCCAGAGGTAGAGCTTCAGATTGGATGCACAATGCCTTTATTTTCTTTTTGTTTATTTAATTTATTATTTAGTTAATGTTTATTTATCTATTATTTATTTATTTGGTTTTTTTATTATGTAGAAGAACTGGGGTGCAGTCCTAATACAGAAGATTGATGCAGAAGATGTTGGCACCTAAAATGGCTCATCTGAAAAATGTTAAGACAACATTTCTTCAACCTGGGTTAGGCAAAGAGTTCTTAGACATGAAAACTTAAGCACAATCCATTTGAAAGACTGATAAGTTACAGGCCATTAAAATTACAACTTTTACTCTAAAAAAGACATGCTACAAAGTGGAAGAAAATATTTAAAAACCATATATCTATTATTTGACTTTTATCCACAATATATAAAAAACACTCAAAATTCACAGAAACAACTTAACCATTTAAAATGGTCAAAAATATTGAAAATTCACTTTTCCAAAAACAATATGTACATTGTAAAGAAGTTCACAACAGGAAAATCTAGGCCACTGACTATGAGGGAAATGGCCGCCCCCATAGATGGGAAGCACCGTTGCTCTTAATATCCAATGACAACGCCATTCTGAAAGGCAGATTAGTAGTTTATTGTCTATTTAGAGTTATATTTATAATATAATTTAACAACCCCGCTCTAGGTATTTAGAGGTACCTAGAGAAAGAAAACTTATATCCACATGAAAACTTGTAAACAGATGTTTTAACAGCTCTATTCATAGTAGCCCCAAATGAAAATAAACCAAATGTTATTCGCTTTGTGAATGAATCAACAACGTGTGTGATGCTTCCACATAGTAGCCTCCACTTCGACACTAAAAACAATACACTCTTAATACATGCAGAACGCCAGTGGCTTTTGAGGGTATTCTGCTGAGTGACTGAAGCCTACTTCAAAGGTCACGCTATATGATTCCCTTCCAAAGACATTCTCAAAAATTCAGAATATTGACAGAGGAGAGATCGGTGAATGTCAATGATGAAGGTTGGGAACAAACAGACTGCAAAGAGATAACAATACAGGAGATTATTTGTGTGATGGAACCATCCTGTGTGTGCATCACGGTGGTGGCCATACAATCTATACACATGTGAATGATTTTATTTATTTTTGTGTAGAAGAGCTGGAGTACAGGCCAGAGGTACAGGGGGCAGGGTGAGAGGATTCAGCAGAGGCAGAGTGGGTTGCAGAACAGGCAGATGGACTGAAGAACACTGCTGAGGGGAGCAGCAGGAGACAAGGAGAGGTCTGCTGTGCCATGTGGTTTCTGTCCCTGGCCGGGGATTGAACTCAGGCCAGAGCAATGATGGTGCTGAGACTTCACCCCTAGGCCACCAGGGAGGCCCTGTGAACATTCTTGAAGGACAAAGAGCAAGCTGAATGGGTGAGCAGAGGCAACCCCGTTGCTGATGCTGAGGATATACAAGGTCATGAGAGCGAGGGCGATCCCCAAGTGGTGACTAAAACCTTCACTTTGCAGGCTCTCAAAGTTGGGGATGCCTACATTTTTTTTACCACTCATTGAACCCTTGCTGTTTCGATACCTCAACAGCCATAGGTAAGTCAACTCTATAAAGGTAGAAGAATAATAATACTCCACTTAAGAAAACCGAAGAGGAATCAGAACCATTAATATGCAAACCGAGCAGAATAAACTGCTGGAAAAGGCTGAGGAATGTTGGGACTAAAGTATGAGATTTAAGGAAATTACTTTTTTTATAATAAAATACTTTAGGGGCTTAAGTGTGATTTTTAAAGTAAAAACTAGTAAATAAATTAATTGAGAGGTTTTTCACTGCTAAGACTGGAAAATTTCTGGTGCAGATCAAATTAACAGAAAAAAGTATAAAAGATTATAAATGTGATGGAAAAGATAAGAGGGTTAAGGATAAGTCCACTGGTTCTAACATGTGAATGACAGAAATTATGGGGAAAGAAGAAGCAGATATGAAAGACACAGGCATTAAACAGGAAATAGAAAAAATTCATTAATTCTGTGAACTGAGAAGTCTCTTTATTTCAAGGGTTTAAGCAAGTGGACTAAGTTAATGGAAAATACATACAAACACCTAGACCCATTTGTAAGATTCCTGACTTTTACAGAAAATAAATACCATGCATGCTTTCAAGTGGAAAGCACAAGCTAGGTGACACTTTTTACCTACAATACTGGAAGCTAGAAGACAGAAGAATCGTGTTTAAAAATTCTGTGCTCGAGGGAATATAAAACTAACTGTAAAAAATGTACACAGGTTTTCAGAAGGTGCATCACCCTAATATCTCATATGATAATACTTATAAAATGCCTCTAAGAAAGGGTAATGATGAAGATGACTGGTATATGAAACATATCAATTATTTTTTAATTGTTTTTTAAATCTATTTTTGTATAGAACTGTGGTGCAAGTCAGAGGTTCAGGGGTGAAAGTATTCACCAGAGACAGAGTGGCGAGCAGAACAGGCAGATCCACTGAAACACACTGCTGAGGGGAGGAGCAGGTGAGACAGGAGCGGTCTGCTGCGCCATGTGGGTCAGCTCCCTGGCTGGGGATCGAACTTAGGCCCTAGTGGTGATAGTGTTGACTTAACCACTGGACTTAACCCCTGGCAAGTTTAATCACACCTATAAAGACACACTTATAAAAAATAATGAAAATTCTAATAAACTATTTTATTAAGACCTACCAACGACAGGCCTCCCTGGTGACATAAGGGGTTGAGCATTGCACTGTGGGGCTTCCTCAGCCACTGCAGAGTGCGTTCAATCCCCAGCCATGGAGGGGACCCACATAGAGCAGCAGACCTCTCCTGCCTCGCCTGCTGCTCCCCCCTCAGCAGTGTATTTCAGTAGATCTGCTTGTTCTGCTTCTCACTGTCTTTGGTGCATCCTCTTACCATCCACACCTTTGGCCTGTGCCCCAGCTCTTGTATGAATAAATAAATAGAAAACTTTTTTTTTTTACAAAAAAAGCAAATACTGATATTAAAAAAAAAGACCTATTGGTGACAATGATAAGTAGAGAAGAGGGAGGAAAATGCATAGCAAAAGTCAGAGAAGGCAGATGGCATTGTGGTAAGAGTTTGGGGAAGGGAAGTTACTCTGTATTTCTCACCATAAGGAACCCTGAAATAGGAGAAATTTGTGTGTGTTAGTGCAAGAAACATTGCACCTTCAGAGGGAAACAAACTGGTAATTTACTTGCAAAAATTGGTAGAGTAATTTGTATGTAAATAAAAGAAGAGTGGAAGGAAATTCGTCATGAATGCAAAGGGAAAATACCATAGAACTTTTAATAACCTTTAAATAAAGACAAAAGTGAAATGAACTGCATCACGACGAAATTGGCAGCAGAAGAACAAGGGAACAGAAGACACCTCAGCTCAACAGGCAATGATGTGTAAGTTAGAGGGAGAGAATACTACAAGCATGCCAGTGACCACTTTATTTTTTTTAAGATGTTATTTATTTTTGCATAGAAGAACTGGGGTGTAGGCCAGGGGTGCACTGGGTGAGAAGATTCACTAGAAACAGATTAGGGAGCAGGACAGACAGATCGACTGAAATACACTGCTGAGGGGAGCAGCAGGTGAGGCAGGAGAGGTCAGCTCCATGTAGGTCAGCTCCCTGGAGGGGATCGAACTCAGGCTGTCGAGATGATAGTGCTGAGACTTCACCCCTAGGCCACCAGGGAGGTTCCTCCAGTCACCACCTTAAAGGCAGCAGCCCCTAGAGTTGCTAGAATGAAGGCCAG
Source organism: Galemys pyrenaicus (assembly GCA_019455555.1). Lineage (NCBI taxonomy): Eukaryota > Metazoa > Chordata > Mammalia > Eulipotyphla > Talpidae > Galemys > Galemys pyrenaicus. Next base: position 4,488,164 of record JAGFMF010011914.1, on the reverse strand, counting down.
AAACCCTCAGGATTACGAGATAAAACCCATCTGTACGCTCTTTGCTAAATCACATTTAAAGCAAGCTAATAAAGGCTGAACAAGGAGGAAGGCGTTTGTGGTTTTGAAGACTCAATTTTTAAAGTGTCAATTTTTTCTTAAATTGAAGTAGTGGAAGTTAACAAAGTCATGTGAAACTATATGGAAGAACAGGACACCGCGTACAACCGAGCCACTCTTGATGGAGCGGAACCTGGAGAAAAGACCTGTCTGGAGTCAACGCCTACTGGCTTTTTAAGTCTTTGAGATCCACAAGTTCATCCCAGTAGAATGGAAAATCCACAAACAGGTATTACTGCGGAGCAGAGGGTAAAGCACTGCTTTTGAAAACACTGATTTTAGATCAGTGGGGTGGGTCTTCACACAAAAGCAAAAATTAGAATGGGATCCCTGCCTCACATAACCCCCAAATTATCAACTCCCAGTGTATTACAGAGCTTCATATGAAAAGCAAAACTATATGACTTTTAGAAATAATACAGAATATGTTCATGACCTTTGGTGTGGGAAAAGATTCTGTAAAACAGACACATGGTATACTAATGCTAAAGACATTGATAACATTTTATCACATCCAAATTAGGGATTTTGTTTTAAAGGACTTATTTATTTATGCATACAAGAACTGGGGTACAGGCCAAAGGTGTGGGAGGGTGAGAGGGTTCACCAGAGACAGAGTAGGGAGCAGAACAGGCAGATCTACTGAAATACACTGCTGAGGGGAGCAGCAGGCAGGACAGGAGGGGTCCGCTGTGCCACGGGGGTCCCCTCCCTGACCAGGGATCCAACTTACCCTGCTGTGCTGTGGATGCTTCACAGTGTGGCGCTCAACCATCTGCGCCACCAGGGAGGCCCCCAAATTAGGGAATTAAACATACTATATGAACTTAGAAGAGAGACCACAATGTGAGATATCATATTCACAACACATATAACAAATGACTTCTCCAATCTGTCTGTCTACCTACCTATCTATCTGCCTGTCTGTCTGTGTCTTTCTGTTTATCTACCTGTTTATCTGCCTGTTTCTCTACCTACCTACATATCCACCCCCCCCCCCCCCCCCCCCCCCCCCCCCCCCCCCCCCCCCCCCCCCCCCCCCCCCCCCCCCCCCCCCCCCCCCCCCCCCCCCCCCCCCCNACCTACATATCCACCCACCCACCCACCCACCCATCCACCCACCCACCCACCCATCCACCCACCCACCCACCCACCCACCCACCCACCCATCCATCCATCCATCCACCCACCCATCCATCCATCCATCCATCCATCCATCCATCCATCCATCCATCCATCCGTCTGTCTGTCTGTCTCTCTGTTTCTATTTATCTATATCTGAAAAGCACAGTCTAATAGAAAAATGACTAAAGCTTTTGAACAAAAACTTTATAGGGAAATGCAAATGGACAATAAATATGAAAAGTTGCTGCCTTGTCTTCAGAGAAATTGTGGGCTGCATGAAATTTTTGGCTACAGAGTCATCTACTCTTGTCACTCCAATCCCATCTGGTTTCTGTCTTCCAGGAATTCCTCACTTGTTCTGGCCCGCTAATCCCCGTTTTCTTGTCTTACAGCGCTGATGTCTACTTATTTAATATTAATGTTGGCTTGTTTTTTATTATTATTTTAAGGGTCTTGAGACAGAGTGGATTGTTTTTCCTCTATTATCTTAATCCATCTCTTACACAAACCCTCAATTATTGAATACTGTACACAGGGTGTTTGTGATACTCTGATTCTTCTCAGTGAGTCATGTTCGTGAATTTCTTCATATTTTATGCTTTATTTTTAATAAAAAAGGTGAATTTTTGCACCATAATAAGGAAACACAATAGACTTTTTGGTTAAAATTATGTATAGATATAGACATATAAGCATAAATAATATATAAATTAAAATTATGTATAGAGATAAATAGGCATATATAAATATATGCAAATTAAATCACATATAGAGATGCACACATATAAATATATATAAATGAAAAATATAAATAACCATAATATACATTTATATTACATATAACTATAATTAGTTTAATACCTTTGCACACACACTGTTTGATTATTTATGGAAAAACAATTCTCACAAGTCTTCAAAAGTTTCCTTTAAGGTAGAGTAGTAACTCAGAAAGAGGCTGGCGATAACTCTCAAAGCAAGAGTTATTTTGATTTTACTAATGACTGCAGGCAAGGGAGCCGGTCAGGTCATCGAATCTTGGAGAAGAGATTGGAGAAGAGGGGAGGGTGGCTTAGCAATGAGCTGGACCCACAGGAAGGGCTGCTCTCCACGAAGTTCTGTGGGTGACTCTACCCACTTTCTCACAACAGAAGAAACTAGAGCACCCTGGTGGAGGGAGTCTGACCCTTTGGCCTGTGTTTATCTATTGGAGGATTCATGCATCGGAAAGTTCCTTGGGTGTTCCCTTAATAGTCCTGAGAAGTAGATCTTAATTCTCTATGAATTGAATAAGAATTCCCAAGGTCTCAATTTGGGGAGAAAGTACCAGAATGCTGATTTGGCTTTAGATCCAGCCGTGTTCTCCAGTAATTTAGCTGACAGCGAGTTAACCTCTCTGAAACTTGCATCTGATTCCCACTTGATTCAGACTTACAGACAAGAGGGGAATGATGGAGCCCCCTGCAGACCCAAGGGTGCCCTACATCATGAAGTGGCTGATGCACTTGAGCAGTGTGATCTTCAGTTACCACCAAGCATGCCAGCCATATGGATGCTTGAGCAAGACATTCCTTGGGAAATAAGCGGGTAGTGGAGCAACATTCACGAAAAGTTGTGGGGAAAATGGGCAGGTGCTTATGCGAGATATGAGCAAGGTGCTGAAGAGCCAGGGTAGTGGGGGGGGGTGCGGAGGACGAGAGCCATGGCCCATGGGGCCCTCAGACAACCCCCCACCCTCTGGAAATCCACAGGAAGAAGGCATTGGGTCCCTTGCAGCCAACTGGCTGCCTTTAACAATTCTTTGTTTGGTGGTGTTTTTTGTTTTAATTTTTCTTTAAAGATTTATTTATGCATACGAGAGCTGGGGTACAGGCCAGAGGTGTGGGGGGGTGAGAGGAGTCACCAGAGACAGAGTGGGGAGCAGAACGGGCGGATCCACTGAAATACATTGCTGAGGGGAGCAGCGGCGAGGCAGGAGAGGTCTTCTGTGCCGCTCCCTGTGAGTCAGCTCCCTGGCAGGGGATGGAGCTCAGTCCTCAGTGGCTGGTGATAGCTTTGTCCATATGAGACTTAACCCCTTGCACCACCAGGGAAACCCATTGTTGATGCTGCCATAAGGGGAAGCTGACTTTAAAAGGTCAAAGGATTCAGGCATTTAGGTAGCATGTGGGAACATATTTCCTTAAATTAAATGAAAACCACCGATCACTGAAATTTTTCATCCACTGTATCATAACGAACGGCCATGAAACACAGCCGAGTAAAAAGAATAAGTGACCGAGTGAACGTCAGACACAGAAGCACGTGGCCACGAAGGAGGTGGAACCAATGAAGGGGGAGCCATCCCCAAGGGAAACGTGTGGCTTTCAGTGTTTTTCAGCCGGTGGTTATCTGAAAATGTGGGTGTGGTGGGGATATCGGGGTGGGTGTCCGGAATCCCTCACTAGCATCGAGGGTGCAGGAGCTGGGGAGTTAAACACTCCCCCACGCACGCGCATTCTCCAAGCAGGTGGCTGTGTCTCACAAGGCCAGCACAGCCTTGGTTAAAACACAGTTGGGTGTTTGCTTCCTACTTTTCTACATTTTCCAAATGATTTTCATTAGTCTATTCTCTTTATTATCCTGAAAATATACCTCTTCTAGTCTTTGAAAATGTAAAACAAAAGGGAAAATGGAAAGCAAAGAAAAAAGATCACAAATAGCCCCAGTGCCAAGAGATCAGTTCACACCTTGGCTTCTATCATTTTAGACTTTACGAGGGGCAGATCTGACCCACGCCCCAGTCTCCACCCCTTTCTAGCTGCTGTCTCCGAGCTCTCTGACATGTGGCTTTGGAGTCAGAGTGCACTTCTCCACCCCTGTGACTTGCTTTGGCTCAAACCCAAGGCAGCAGTGGCTGAGGCTTCGGGAAGACTTGCAACGATCTGGTCTCTCTCACCTCTGCCTCCACCATCAGCACATACCTGGGCTGGCCTGCCCGAGGAAGTGGAGCTGAGACAAGTCACCTTGCACTCCATGCCTGAGAACACAGGTGAAGGTGTTAGTGGGCAGAATGAGGGGTACCCCAGCACCCCCAAACCTGCCTACTCTAAATGGGTTCTGCCACCTACCACTTAAAGACAAAATTCTCACTGTGTGTAAAGTCATAAATAGAAGGAACCTGAAAGCAGTCAGTGTGCAGTAGAGAAAAGAGAAAGATTGTTGAAATGGTTGCCATTTAAGCATCTAAAGCTACCCATCCGCTCGTGGGTAAATGCCCAGTCCAACGGGCTGGTCCAAAGCAGGGCCACTGAGGCCCAAAAACCGCCACAGGTCTAGGCATCTCCTGGTGGGGACCTACAGGAAAGGGGCAGAATGGGCCTGAGGAGTCTGGAAGAAAAGGAGCAAAATCCCAAGCACAAGTCAAGGTAAAGGCTGCCATTGCCAGGCCCTCACATGTCCTCTGCGTGTCCCCAGCTGTGTCCCCAGCTCTGGTACAAGTCCAAGGCTGAGAAGCAAGCACATGTCTCTGCCCCCGGGCCTCCCCCAGGTCCTCTCCTCCTTCCCACTCTCCTCGAGCTTCTCCCTCCTGCTCAGCCCCACACTTCCTTGGGTGGGGCAGGGATTACACCCTTACAAAGGGGTGCTTGTACTTGCTTCCCCAAACCTGAAGGGTTCCAGGACACCCTGCAGGGAAGAGTGGGTGGTGGGTCTTCACAGAGTCGCTACTGAAACGAGGCTTCTAGGGTCAGCTGGGCATCTGCTCTGCTTCGTACCAAGTCTCTTGGATTTGTCTGGACCCTGCTGGTGGCCAGGCGTGTGGAAGGAGCGGCGTCCAGTCTCCACCCCATGGAGCTAGCAGTTCACAGTCCATACTAGCGTTCAAGTACTGGAGACCGTGTGAAGGGCAGCTCGCACCGGTGGCTGGAAGGCTGTACACACTGCTACCAGATGCCTGCAGTCTTTTTTTAAAAATTTATTTATTTATGCATATAAGAGCTGGGTTCAGGCCAGAGGCACAGGGGTTGAGAGGATGCACCAGAGACAGAGTGGGGAACAGCACAGGCAGATCCACTGAAACACACTGCTGAGGGGAGCAGCGGGGCAGGCAGGAGAGGTCTGCTGCGCCATGTGGGTCCCCTCCCCTCCCTGGCCAGGGATCAAACTCACACTGCAGTGGCTGCCAGTAGTTAGCTTTATGGTGCTGAGACTTAACCCTTTGCACCACTAGGGATCTCCCGCCACATCTTTGACTTGGTAAAGTCACACTGCACCACATCACCTGCCAGCAGATGAGAGAACACCGTTTAGGAGCGCCCCTTTTCCTCCTCTGCACGTTGGCGGTGCCCTGGGGGCACAGGAGGAAGTTGTTTGGGACCAGCGATGCCGCAGCAGCAAAGCAGCACTTGGGTGGGGGAAATGAGAGAAGCGATAGTCCAGACACGTCCGGACGGCTGACCTGGAGTGAAATAAAGTAAACACATCCACTCTGCGGACTCAATAGTCACCTTGCCAGTACTCAGCAGACACCGGCAACCTCTGCGACAGCGCAGACGGGGCTCTGGCCACGCGGCAGCCATCTTGCAGGGTTGGAGGTGGGGGTGAGGAGCGCGGGAAGGAAGAGGGCTGAGGAGGGGGGATGGGAGGTGGTAGGGGCTAAGGGCTGTGGTTGGTGATGGTGGGGTGTGGGTGGGTCCTTGGGGGTTATAGATAAACGGGCAGTAGGACTGAGCTGCTGCTTCAGCAGGGAGCTGACTGGCTGTGTCCCTGCGGCTGTTTCCTCAAAGAAATACCAAACCAGGAACACCCATTCCTATGCAGAGAAGCAAGGACACCCAGCAAGCCCTGTCCACCCTTGGGCGCCTTTGATGACATTGTTCTATGCATGCGCCCCACTGAGTTCGCTGTTGTTCTGTGCCACCCACCTCCGCCCTGAGCAAATGTCTCACCATTCGGAAAAATTACAGGAGAGAAAACCCAGATGCACGTGCGGGGCTCCTGTGAAATCCAGTCGTAGTACATTGAGTTTAATCCAAATGTATTTCGAAAACAGTGGTTTCAATTGTTGTTAACTACCGAACACATGGAGAATCCCTGGAGAAACAGATGTTAGATCTTCTGATAGCAGTAAAACATCAAAAAAAAAAAATCTTGTAAATATGAACCAACTTGACTAATAGAGTATTTGGTAGTTAAGGAGCTAGGAATGCAGGGTGGGTGTCATCCGGCTCTAAAATAGTGGCAGGAGTGTCATTAAAAAAGAAATATTCTTTTAAATGTCTGTTATTTAGTTTTAAAATGAAAAATATTGAATAGTTAAACTTTATTAAGTGTAAAATTGGTTTTTAGACTGCTTTGGAATGTTAGCTACCGGGAAGCAAAACTTGAGAACTCATTGAAAGCAGCTGCTCTTTAAAAAAAAAAAAAATCAAGAGGCTAATGTTGAGGGCCAGGTCCAAGATGGGGCCCCTGGGTCCATTCTAAAGGTTGTTGTCAGTTCAGACATCACATCAGGGACTCTCCAGTGGGGTCAGACCAGAGCCCGAGCCCCAAGATTCCTCTCCTGTAAGTAGTTCAAGCTGGATTCTGGGGAATCAGAGGCCAAAACTATGTGTCAGTTTGGTCCCTTTTCCAGAACTCTCTTCCCTCCTGCTTTTGAAAGTGTATGCAAATTTTCCCTAGAAAGTAAAGAAGAAGTAACTGATGAGGTAGTAGAGAGGCAAAGGTTTGAGGGTCCAGTTTTCTTTTCAAAATAGGGTAGGGACAATTTGTTTTGGTCTCTTAATTTTATACACACACACACACGCACACACACATCAATTATACTGTATATTGCATTATATGATAGAGAATATATACATGTATAGAATATATGTATTTTGTATTGTATGTAGTGATTTTACTTTTGCGAATGTAAGGAACTTGGGAGGTTGGGGTTTAAAGCAGAAACTGGCAGGATGTGCACCTGCACCAACTAGACTCGAGAAAGCACCTGCACCCAGCACCTTGTACCTCTGGCTGGACGCGCGGACCTCATGCAATTGCTTTACACCTGTCACTGGCCTCTCCTGTACCCCTGGCATGGGACTTATTTAGTAAATGCCTGTAAGAATGGAGAAGAAGAGAGACCCTACTCATGGTACGGAACCCAAAGGTCTTTCCATCCTCCCTCCCACGCTGCAGGAATTGGTTTGGACTCATCATCTGGGACACTTTCCAATATGAGGTCCTGCAGTAGCTCTGAAAGACTGGGCTGTAGTCATCCTCCTTTGCCTCAGTGCTGAGCACACGATGGTAGGAAATTCCACACCACTGTAGGAATTCCATCAGCATACATGAATGCATTCATCCATCAGGATGAATGAATGGATGGATGAGTAAGTGAATGAATGAATGAGTGCATGTATAAGTGAGTGAATGAACAAGTGAGTGAATGAATGAATGAGTGAATGAATGAATGAGCGAGTGAATGAATGAATGAGGGAAGGAGGGAGAGTCATCAGAGATTCTTCCTTCCCGGGGTGGGGAGCCATAGTCTGGTCAGCTTGGAAGGTTTTCTGTCATTCTCTGCAACTCCTTACCTGGCTTCTGCAGCAAGTCCTTTCAACCCACCTACTCGAGACAGCACCAAAGTAAAGGCACGATCTGGAGGTGACTATGTGGCTTTATTTTGTCGCTGAGGCAGTGCCCGTGGCTGTGACATCAACACTAATTTCCCAGGCAACTAGGAGAGGCTCAGCGGCTTCTCGGCCGATACACGGCTGTCAGAGTATTTTCCCTGACCCCCTGCCCTGGGCCTGGGGTGTACGACATCTGGGGCCTCACTATGACACAGGCTGAGTTTCCTGAAATCCAAACAAGCAGGAACCCCAAAGAGAAGTTGGCGATTGCTCCTGGGAGCACAAAATAAATGGTGTGTCAATTCATCACTTGGCTACTTCTGCATTTTAGTGAATACTGATAGTAATAATTATCAAATTTCTAGATCAAAAACAAGTCAGCGCTTTATACAGTAAATACTGAATTGTGCCGCCATCATCACGTGGCGGTTTTCTGTAAATACAGAAATTTGATATTTGTCACTGACGCTATTCACTGCCATTGAGAGGAGATAAATAATGGATGGTAGTGCCACTTGTTCATTAAAATTCTACAAAAGGAAAACATATACCAGTTATTCCTTTCAGGAAGGTGATCACTGAAGGTTCATACATAATGGTGCTCCATATTCACTCTAATTAGCTGTGAACTTGATCCCAGCCACCCAGAGCCCTTTCCTGTCTGGACAGTGTGGGGAGGAGGCTGGAGTCAGGGGGGCGGGGTCTGGGGAGGGGTCTGGATTCTCAGGATTGTTCTGCTGTGGGGGCACAGCCTCTCGCAGGGAGGGTGCGCCTCCAGGGCCCGCTCCATGCACCCCCCTTCCCAAGCCAGGTGCATTTGTCATCTGGGTAGGTGCTGGTGTTTTTCTCAAAGGCAGGAGAGCGCAGAGTGCCCCCTGTCCCCCAAGACCTCTCAGGCCCACCATGGAGGTCACCTGAACACAAATCCCAACAGGTCACTCCAACCTGGCCAAGGAGGCGTGTTCAAAGGGTGGAGGGCAGAGCTGAGAGTCTCTGTTCCCAGGGGCCCCCTTGACCTGAGCAAGGCGGGTCTGCAGTCCACAGCCCCCTTAGGGGTCACCAGCGCATTATCTGAGGCCGAGCAAGGCGGGTCTGCAGTCCACAGCCCCCTTAGGGGTCACCAGCGCATTATCTGAGGCCCGGGGCCCACAGCACCAAGCTCTTCTCCTCAGGGCTTGTCAGCTTCCCTTCCTGCTTTGTTCACATCTGTCCACCTCACTACACCTCCTGGGGTCTCCTCCCACAGAGCCCACTTGCCTGAAAGCCTGCCTTGACCTCGCATCTGTTTTAGGGGAACCCTTAATCAAGTTCCGTGCCCCTCAGCGATGCTGGCCTATGACTGAGGCTGTTGGGCTGCCCTCCGCCTACGCCACCCCACCAGCGAGGCCCCTGTCGCACCCTGAGGTGGAGATACTCGGCCACTGCCCTCAGCGTCCACCCCCCAGCCCCGTCCCTGACACAGGGTGCTCCCGTGGGCGCTGACGGGGGCTGCGGCACCTGAGACCCCCGCCCAGGCTGACTGCTTTGGAGGTGGTGGCCGGGGTTCCTCACGACAGACCGTACCCCAGGACTGGAAGGGCATCGGCCATTCCCCAGGACAAACTCTCTGGGCACTCTGCTGCTGTGACGATTCAAACCTGAAGCTGAGAGGGGAAAACTGTCCTCGTTCCTGGAATTTCCTCTCCCTAAAACTGCTGCTTACAGCTTTGGTGGTGTGCCCAGGCGAAGGAGCGTTCCTGGGAGTGCTTGCTGCCAAAGACCCGGCTTTACCAGGCGCCCAGGCCAGCTGTGGGTCTCGGCCACCTCCCCAGAGACATGCCATACTTTCGCTCCCGCCCTCTCCGCCGCCTCTTTCCGGCCCTTCCCAGGCCTCTCTTATTTCCCTGCTTTCCTTTCCTTCTTTCCCCTTCCAGTACTCTCCCTTCCTCAAGGTGTCTTTCCGCTTCCCTCTGCCCCTACCAGAAAACCTAGGGTCTAGGCCCGGGGACACTGGAACATAACACTGGAAAGGGGGGGTGTGTCTCCCAGAAGGAGTGAGAGTCTCTCATGACCCCTAAGGGTCTTTCTGGGCGGCTGGAGGGAGGTTACAGCAAGGTCTGAGGACAAGTGAGACCTGACTGGGAGTTCTTTTTTTCCTAAGATTTATTTTATTTATTTATGCATGAAAGGACTGGGGTGTAGGCCACAGGTGTGTTTTGGGGGGGAATGGTGAGAGGATTCACCAGAGCCAGTGGGGAGCAGAACAGGGGGATCTACTGAAACACACGGCAGAGGGGAGCAGCAGGGAGACAGGAGAGGGCTGCGGTGCCTTGTGGGTCAGCTCCCTAGCAGGGAGCAAAGTCATTTCAGGTGGCTGGCAGTAGCTCCATAGCTAACCCCCTGCGCCACCAGGGAGGGCCCCTGGTTTGAGTCCTCTGGCTACTGCTGAGGAATCAGTGGGATCTGCTTTCTGGCCAAGCCAAGCCCAGTTAGGAAAGGTCCCGGTCCTTCCACCCCGGCCCGGCCCCCTTTTTCTCTGGCTTCTTCCTTTTCTCCACATTTTGTAACAAGGTCACGGCCGCAGCAGTAGCAAGTTCCACGCAGACCGGGAGCAGAAGGGTAGCGGAGCCCCGTGGGAGAGCGCGGAGCGAAGGGGCAACCCCTGCAGATTCGCCAAACATCTTAAACCACTTCAGGGGGTTGAGGAAACCCAGTTGTATTTTGCCAAGCACGTTTCCCCTTAATTTTCATACCCAAGTGTATTCTGGAGGAAATGAAATCCACATGTTCCTGATCATTTATACTTAAATCATCAAAATATTGCCTTTTAGGGGCTTTGTGTGTCAGGAAACCCTTTGAACCTTTTTCACAGCAGTGTTCGCTGCCCCGCGGAAAGATAAACAGGAAGTGCTGGTGTGTAGAGGCCAGGGGTGCCGACCCAGCGGCCGGGGCATCGGCCATGCTCCTGCCTGGTGGCCAGGGCGAAGGCCAGGCCGCCCAGCGTCTGGGCTCCCTCCTCTGTCCCTGCCATTGACTCCCTCCGGACATGGGGCACAGCCTCTGAGAGCCTGTTTCCCCGCCAGTCAGTGGGTTAGAGCTGTATGTAGGAGGGGAAACTTTAGTGTTACACAAGAGCTGAGGCACTGAGGCAGGTTGCCCAGGGCAATGCCTGGCCCTCCTTCAGGTTCCAACCAGATATTTTGTGTGCACTTGATTGGGGTATCTCTATAGCATGTGTGGGCTGCATTTTTGGGTAACTTTTTAATAGTTCTTATAATTAGGTGATAGTTCATTTATTTTGGGGATCTTTTGTCTTTTAGAAACATTGGCGGACTTGAACTCTTGCTGTACAAGGCAATAGTCTGCAATAATTGGGGAGGGGAGGAGGAAGGGGCGAGGGGAGGTGCCCCCAGCCTGCATCGGAGTAGAGTGCGGGTCCTCACGTTGCCCTCCCCTTTTCGTTTTGTGTCTGGCCTTCACCTCCAAAGATGTTAAATGTGAAAAAGGAAAAGTTAAAGCTAGGTCTCCCTGAAAACAGGAGGTTATCATTAGGGAATACCTTGACCATCTGCAATCAGCAAATCCTGGGGTACAAAGTTCAGATTGTTTCTTGCTAAGTCATAAGCCCCAATAAAAGCAAGTTCAATTTATCTAGGTCAAAGCATATGCAATTGCAGTTTTATAGGTTAAAACACGGCACTTAGCAGCAACTTCAAATGGTTCAACCCTTATGGCTCAGTTCAAAACATCATTAACAAGCTATACATTTGGGGGCCCCTGTGTTTTGTGAGGTGAACACAGGACCAATCTCTCAGGGAAATTTAGGGGCCAGCTAATGGTGAGACAATGAACCAAAGATCTCCACTGAGGAGAGGTGGCCATTCCCAAGGGAGATGAAACTGAGGTCGTAGTAATAGCAAGTCATTTCCTCTCTGCAGAAGGTTCCCTGGGGTTGCATAGGGGTTAAGTCTCAGGTTATCACCACATCAGCATGAGTTCAATTCCCGGCCAGGGAACTGACCCACAGGGCACAGCAGACCTCTCTTGTCTCCCTGCTGCTCCCCTCTGCAGTGTATTTCAGTCGATCTGCCTGTTCTCCCCACTCTGTCTCTGGTGAATCCTCTCACTCCCTCTGGCCTACACCCCAGTTCTTCTATGCAAAAATAAAATTTAAAAAATATTTAAAATGTAAGAATTAAAAAAAAAAAAAAAGAAACCTAGAGAGATGGGCCAGGTTTGTGGGGGGCAGGGGATGAGCTGCCCCCAGGGCATGGCTTCCTAGGCAAAGACACAAAAGAAGGCAACTGTAATGATAATGGAAGCCCCACAAAAGGTGAGTGAGGGCCTCCCTGGTGGCGCAGTGGGTTGAGCAACGCACTACGGAGCAAACCGCAGTTACTGCAGCACGAGTTCGATCCCTGCTGCCGGCCAGGGAGGGGA
>JAGFMF010011914.1:4395359-4475855 GCA_019455555.1 Galemys pyrenaicus | reverse complement strand
ATCCCTGCTCTGTCTGTGGTGAATCCTCTCACCCCCCCACAACTCTGGCCTGTACCCCAGTACTTGTATGCATAAATAAATAAATCTTTAAAAAAAAAAAAAAAGGTGAATGAGTTGATCATTCAATACACCCATGGAGCTTAACTCTCTATTTGAAAAGAACTTGTGGAGAATCTTGAACCAGTTTCAGACTCCATTAGCTACGTGACCTGGAATATGTCTAGGTTTCTTCATCCAGAAAATGAAGGAAAGTCAACTTGCCTCAAGAGATTCTTATAAGGGCCACACGAAGCGAAGTGGATAGACCCAGCGACGTGTGGTGTGTTGGAATGTCAAGGGCAGGAACTGACCCAATGCTGATATGGAGAAGTTCAGATACACAATTCGAAAGGCAGGGTGGAACCAGGTTGGATAGAAATCACACTCAGGAAGTAGGAGAAGTTGTTTTTGTTTTCCTGACTATGAAATATTTTAAGCAACTTTTTGTAAAAGTGCATAGGACTCCTTGGAAGTGAGTTTGACTCCCAAGATGAAGTCTAATGGGCTGTGAACTAAGGAGTTGATCAAGCTGCAGTTGCATGGCCAGGCTCTGCCCGGGAGTGCTGTGCAGCTTTAGGAGAGCTGCTTGACCTTTCTGGGCATCAGTCTTCTGTCTTGTATTCCAGTAATAATCACTCCTACCTGCATCCTTCACATAGCTGCTGACACACCTGAGGAAGGATCCATACCCACCTTTGTCTGGTAAGAGCACACCCAAGAGGTGTTAATAAAAGATCATAGAAACCATCAATGGCAATGCCCAGAAGCACGGTGTTGAGAAAGATGCTGATGCTGAACCTGGCCCGTGGAAAAGAAGGCTTGGTAACAACTGGCCATTCCTGCCTGGACACAGGAGCATGAGGGGTGGGCCTTCTGCCATGTATCTGCCTGTGTCCTCTCTTTTCTGCATGTGACACCTAGCTGCTTTATTTCTCCATGGAAAGCCAAATTCTTCCAGGGAAAGATGTTTCACATGAGGTTGGCAGTTGGTTTCAATGGGGCATCTAAATGGCATGTTTCTGGGCAAAGGGAAGGCCCATCTCTCTCTGTTTATCAGCAGAGCATCTCCTTATAAGTGCGGGGTCTGCAGTACACTACAGCAACTTACTTGGTTCTGAGATTAACTGAGCCAAGGAGTGTTTAGGGCTGGAAAAGCCCCACCCAGCAGAACTAACGACTGAAGAAGGTCTCACGCGCTGGAGTGCAGCCCCCTCCAGCTGCCCAGCGTCTCTGGGCCCCTGCAGAAACCAAAGTTGAAGCTTCCGACCAGCCAGCACTGCAGTTCCCCACAAAGCAATTGGTGCCCATTTTCTTAAGCCCCAAGAAGCAGGGATCCCTTAAAAGAGTTGGCAAAGAATCTCTACCTCCCCCTGTAAGACATACCCAGTAGATCACAGGAATTGCTGCCTGTGTGAACGTGGCCGGCAGCAACCAGGGGAGAAAGAACTTTAAATCTGAACCAGGGTATTTCTTTCCTGTGCCCCTGAAACACAGTACAAGCCAGTGACTTCTAGGGGACCCTTGTCTATGGAAGTCAATCTTTAGATAATTTTGGAAAGAGGCAGCACACCAGACAGGCTGGTTCTAGAACTTTCGGGCAAACTGACTGTGCAGCCAGATGGACCAGGATGCTGTCCTGCCTGGGTCCAAGATGAGGGCTGAGACCCTCCCTCCGTGACAGGGGAGGATGGCGCCTGGTGGGGGTGATGGGGTGCATGGGTGGCCGCCATCTTGCTCATCACTGTAGACGGGCAGCAGGACTCTCTGGCCCCAACTTTCTGTGGCAATTTCCTTGGGCACAACAGACCCTGAGGAGAGACCATCCCTCCACAGCCTGGGGCCTGGCCTTCAGTGCAGACACTCCTCCTAGGTGTGTGTGTGTCGGGGGCGTGGGGGGCTTATCTGCACATGAGAACCCAGGCCCAGAGGAGGCAAGAGCTCCCCCAAGCCACATGGGGACTGTGAGGTGGAGCCAGGTGGCAGGGGCGGGGCTCCCCCAGTCTGCTGTGTAGCAGTAAAGGAAGAGGGGGCTGTGGCTGTGGGAGCTGTTGGCCTCCCAGAAATTCCCTCTCCTTTCCTCCCGCAGACGCTGGTGTCCCCAAACCAGCAAGCTACAATAAAATGGGCACATATCTCCCATTGAAGGCAGATGGCCTCAACTCTCTACCTTGTCCTCAGACACACCTGGGTAGGCCAGCTCTGCCCCTCCCATCATACAGCGGGGCTGCCGTGTTAGTCAGAGCCCATCCCAGTCGCATCCTCACTTCAAGTGTGTTACCAGGAAAGAGCAAAAAGCACGGTGCTGGTAATGGCTATGCCAGAGGATCATCCGGGCCCGAAGGTAGGCATTGTCAGGTCAGGTCCGTCTGACCTGGTGGGGGCGTGCTAGGGAGACCAGGATGGCACATTTCGGAGTGCAGCTGGGGGAGCCAACCCCCACACCGGCATCCTCAAAGGCTGCAAGTGGAAATCGACCCTCTCTTCCATGCAAAATCCCCCGACCGCTGATGCTGAGCCCACCTGGTCCAGGCCCACGACAGCCCAGCCAGAGACAGAATTGGTTGGACTTGGAGTTGGAAGGATGGGTACTCTGGGGCACCCAAAGCTGAATCTGAGGAAAGTTAGAACTTGACAGAGTCTTGCTGTGAGGAAGTGACAGAACCTGGACCCTGCCGGCTTCCCTGCCCGAACCTCTCACCTCATCCACTGCAGAGCCAGTGGGTCTGGCCACTGGGCAGTGCAGGGGTGGAGGAGGAAGAGCAGTAGTAGGGGCAAGTGGGGAGAGACTTCCAGTACGTCCTTTCCTTTTGATACCATTTTAGGGTCCAAAGAAGCCAGACGCCTTCTCTTTCCTTCTACAACATAACACAATTTCCCACCGAATTTATACTTCAATAAAGGGGGAGTGAGAGCAACAAAGAAATGAAAAGAGTGAGAGACAGACCAAGGAGGGCAGAACCCTAAATCTGGGCTTATTTTAAGGACATTAGGTTGTATAATTTAAGGCAGACCCGAGGAGTCTGCTCGCTAGACAGTGTCTGTCTCATGGCTTCAGTTCAACAATTTTAACATAAACCATCGAGTACTTTAATCTATTTCTTCTTTTCTATTGTTTTTATCTGGGGGCAGAGCCCAACTCCAGGCTCCATCCTGGCTTCAGCTAAAACTAGCCCCGTTCTGGCTCTCGATCAGTACTTCCAGGACCCAGCGGTTTTCCAGGACCGAGACTGGGGGGTGAGGTCAGAATGCAGGAGCCTGAAGGGGCTGCAGTTTCCTGCTTCCAGGGAGAGGTGGCTTTCTTTCCCCCTAGGGGCACCTGCAGGCACGCGCCTCCATGTCACAGTCAACACAGTGATTGACTGTAATCACTGTGAGCACGGGATAATCCACTGTGAGCAGGAGATAAGCCACAGGGTTAGGCCTGTGGGTGACCCACGTGGGTTTTAGTTTCGTATCAAAGCCATAGTTGCTATTATGGGACTTTTTTTTTTTTTTTTACAAATAATGACACAGTTTTTGACAATTGCATGGCATCAAATTGTACTAAAGACCACACCTTTGTCCCCCTTAAACCTGCAGCACCCCAGGAAAGGGAATGTGCTTGGCTCTTTTCTTGATGAGGACCAACTCATCGTGAATATAAGCAAGGAAGCAAAGAGCTTGCAAAGGCAAGAAAGTTCTAGAACTGGATGAAATCTCCCTCAACCCTCATAGTTCTCTGGCATTCAAAAAGCAATAGGAAAAGCAGAGGAGACTCTCATTTCTCCCCAAGCCAGTGTCCTCTCAAAATAGCCCGTCATCAGCGTCTGTTGATGGCATGGGTGGAGCAGTGGATAAACCACAGGGCTAGACCTGTGGGTGACCCACGTGGGTTTTAGTTCCGGTTTGTATCAAAGCCATAGTTGCTGTTATAGGATTCTTATTTTGCAAATAATGACACACACGGTTTTTGACAATTGCATGCATCGAATTGCACTAAAGACCATGCCTTTGTCGCCTTTAAACCTGCAGAACCCCAGGAAAGGGACTGGACTCGGCTCTTCTCTTGACTGGCCCATCTGGCTTGTGGAAACAACCACACGGCAGCCCTGGGGCCCTGAGGATAATTTGAGTACCTCTGCGCCCTGCCCCTTTGCTAACTCTTAGTCTTGGAGACTGGTAGCACTGCGACATTTCACCGGTCGCCCTCTATGGGTCCATGTGGGGAGCTCTTCTGAAGAGAAGCTGCAGAGGGATTGAAGAGTCTCCCATGGGAGAGCACCCGTATGGTGTGAGCCACACAGGCCCCGCTCTAGGCCTACTACAGTCTCCTGAGCAATTGTCCCCTTAAAGAACCCAAGGCTCGGGCACAGCAGTTCACGAGCACAGACCCTCTGGCTTCCCCTGGTGGGCGTCGGAACGGTGTGCAGTAGGGGTGAGGGAGAAGGGACCCCAAAACTCAGTGATTCTGTTTCTCCGCCAGCAGATGTGCAGTGACCCCTGCTGTGGTCTCAAATCTGCGCAGGCTCTGGAGATACCTGAGCCTAGGCAGGGGCGGGGCAGGGAATGGTGCAGAGCTCAAGGTGACTCAGGCAGCGGTCTCCGCTGTGGGACTTGGGCTCAGCTGCAGGCACTGCTGTGGCCCCCACTGGGCTTTCCGTCTAACTTCCCAGGTTGCTCCTTGTGCACATCCTAGAACATTTTAACTTTTCATCTTGAAACAAAGACAACACATTTGACTACTGTTTTAGTGAGAAAGACCAGCTATCCCATCAGTATCAAAACCTGAATGAAAAGCAATAGCAACAACACCCGGATTATTTTGAGAACAACCCCCACGCCCCAAATCCATAGTGAGAATTCTAGAATTGTGGGATTATCATCATTAGGTTTGCAAATTTTGGCAGTAGAACTCAACTCAGGTAAAAAAGAAAAAAAGTTTTTAGATTTATTTTATTTATTTATGCATACAAGAGCTGGGTGTAGGTCAGAGGGACAGGAGGTGAGAGGATTCACCAGAGACAGAGCAGGGAGCAGAATAGGAGGATCCACTGAAGTTTACTGCTGAGGGGAGCAGCGGGCGAGGCAGGAGAGGTCTGCTGCACCATGTGCTTTTTGTCCCTGGCCAGGGGTTGAACTCGTGCTGCAGTGGCTGCCAATAGCTTCATAGTACTGTGACTTATAACCCCTTGCACCACGAGGCAGCCCCCCCACCAAAAAAACTAAGAAAAGAGAAACTTGTTGGTCAAATTCTGAAATGTGAAACAATTCAAACACTGGCTGGTTGAAACAGAGACAGGGTGGAGTGTCCAGCTGTGATCAGTGTCTTCTAGGGATATGAGATCTTTTGGCTTCAGCCTGTCTTAGATTGTTCTCTCCTTCATTTCCATGGCTGAATATAAAAGACTCCAAGATGGTAAAGATATAGTATGGAAGGAGACTAAATCCTTAAGAAGAAACCTCCCAAGAGAGTTATTTAACCCATGTTGAATTTGAGGAAAAGGTACACTTTGGTTAATGTTTGTCTTCCCAACTACACAAGAAGTTCCCCAAAGGCAGAAACCTTGTGTGTATTGTACAGTGCCTTCATTAGTCATGGTTCATAACTCATGCTCGCTGCTATAACCTGCAGCTCCAGCACAGTAACAGAATAACCTCCCATGTTGTCTCTTGTGTATTATTACATTGGTCTCCTAAACAGTATTCCAGGCATTGAAACTAGAGCTCCTGGAAGCAAGACGTGAGGCCGTGGTCCTTCTTTGTCAGAACCACCAACTCCATCCTCTGCAGAGCACAATCTCATGTGCCTCCAAATCCCAGCTCTCACTCACTTCCCACCCTACTGGGCTCTTTGCTCTTTCTTGAAAATTCCAAAAGAACCCTGCTTAAGGCTTTTGTGTTTTCTCTTCCTTCAATCTGCAATATTCCTACCCCAGATGCCTCATGCTTATATCTTAGTGTATACAGGTTGTTGCTGAGAAGCCACCCTTCAGAGAGGACACTGCTAACCCATCTCCCCTGGCCCCCCTGAGTCCAGCCAGCCGTGGTGGCGCCCCAGTCCTCTCTCCTTCTTAACAACCTCCATGAAGACGGTGAGTGACCTTATCTTGTTATTGTTTTCTTCTTTGAAAGGATGCAAGTAATAAGCCTTCAAAGTATTGAATGAAGGAAAGAGTGAATGAGGAACGTATAAGCATAAAGATGTAAGAGCGTTTGAGAAAGGATTGTGACTATACAACAGCCAGTAAAAAGATAAAGTCTGTCTTAGGGCTGGGCCAGTGTAGGTTTCACAGGGGTAACTGAGCTTGTGGCCGCCATTTTGATTTTGACAAATGTCTTCCAAGGTCTCTGAGATGTGGGGTGTGCTATCTGCTCAGGGGGTGAACTCCCTGAAGCAGGGACAGGATCCTGAAAGAGCAGCCTCCACATTTTCTCGGTGTAGTGCCACTTCTTTCCACACCATGATATATTTTTTTCCTCATGTAAAATTGTTCAGGCAAGGACTCCCAACAGGGCCAGAGAGAGCCCCGTGCCTGCCTGGTGTGAGCTGCCTCAGCCCAGCCCCTCTGCTGCATTAGCGCTTGGGGGTGGGGGCATCCACTTTTGTTCCGCGGAATCCACCCCTCTCCCTGGCTGTGCTGAGGGACCGGAGCAGACCTCTGAATAGATGAGCTGGGCCCATCTGATGTTCTGCCTTGGGAATATGAAGTCAAAAACATGAAAATTGCTGAGTGCATAGAATTGTTCAGAGGGAGAATTCTGAAGTGGACTAGATTATAAAGCAGTTTTCACTGCTAATTATAATTGAAATTGGTGCCTTCAAGGGAATACATAGCGGCCCCCTGAGAGAGTGGGAGACAGAAGGACAGCCTGGAGGAAGAAGCCGCAGCACGTGTTTCTCCTGCCGCCACAGAGATGGGCGGAGGCAGGGAGGGGTGTCCTGTGGGTGAGCAGACAGCACAGGGGCTGACCTGAGGTTGCCCTGCCTTTGCCACCAGAACCTCCCCCACCACACGCATTGCTGCCTCCCCCACACTAAGAAGCAAAGCAGCCTGTAGATGAGCACACAACCTCCTTCCTGGTCCACATGGGGGTGTCAGGGAGGGCCCTGGGGGACCCTGGGCATGAGGTCCTGGTGGAAGTGTGTAACCTTTCCCCCAAGAGGTGCCCTCTCTCTTGGACCCTCCAGTCCGCGGGGTGTTCGAGCCCGTCAGGCACGCAGGAGGGGAGCTGGGGACAGAGACTCAGGATGGCTGGTGGAGGGACAAAGTGCTCCTGGGGTGAACTGGGACCCCAAGACAAGCAGCCCTGAGGAGGAAGGAGGAAAACGTGGGCAGAGGGCGGGAACTATTTGACGACGATGATTTGGTGACAATATTGACAATATTAAATAATTGGCACATTTTTTTCTAATCCTGGCTGTGTGGCTCCAAATTTTGTTTCGCTGTTGTATCTCGGGGTCCTGTTGCTTTCCAGTATGAAGGGAGGAAAAGCGACTGTGTTGCCCTGTGCAGGGAAGCGAGTCAGCCTGCGCTGACAGCGAGTGTCCTTGGGCGTCACCATGGGGCAGGAAGTGGTGTCGCCCTCTCATGGGCGGGTCTGTCATTACCAGCCCTATTTTGCAGATAAGAATCCAGAACAGGGGGCCTCCCTGGTGGCGCAGCGGGTTGAGCCTGCACTGTGAAGCATCTGCGGCACAGCAGCACGAGTTTGATCACTGGCCAGGGAGGGGACCCACATGGCGCAGCAGACCTCTCCTGCCTCACCCGCTGCTCCCCTCAGCAGTGTGTTTCAGTCCATCTGCCTGTGCTGCTCCCCACTCTGTCTCTGGTGAATCCTCTTACTTCCCCCGCCATTCTGGCCTGTACCCCAGCTCTTGTGTGCCTAAAAATAAATAAATCTTAAAAAAAAAAAGAGTCGAGAGCAATAAAACAAAACAAACAAAAAAAAAGAAGAAGAAAAGGGAGGGAGGGAAGAATAATGTCTCCTGGCTATATAGTTAATATAGGAGTCAAAATTCAAATGCAGTCAGGCTGAATGCTGAGAAATTTCGTTTCCACCGTATGGATGTCTCAGTTTGGGCTGTTTCTGGCCCACAGTAACAACATGCCGGCCTGCATTATGCACAGCTAACTTCCGCTGGCCGCAGACCCCAGCCCCCTGGCCTCCTGGTGGGGGTGTGCTTGATCCACCCTTAGCCCCAGGTTCTGTGGCTCCTGATCTGGGTTTTTTCTGGACTTTCTCCAGACACTTTGTGTGGAACCGTGCAGAGGTGAATTTGCATCTCTGGGCTCAACCACTGCTGCCTCTGAGGCCACTGCAAGGCTGAGAAGGCAGGGGGCGGTCTCCACAGCCTGGGAGGGTGGGGTGCAATCTCTAGGACTTATCAGCCATGGGGCTGTCCCCAGGGCGTGCAGCTCCGGGCTCTGCTGAGGAGCCAGGAGGCAGTGCGCCCCCACTCAGAAGCCCCGTCCATGCCTCTGCCCAGGGCCAGGCCAGTTGCGCCCTCCAGTTGCTTTCCACGCTCTGACTGACATTCCACCCCTTTGGGTTCCCACAGCAATATCTTCATGACCTGAACTTTCACGCCACAAAGGGAGAGCCGTTATTCCAGCAGCCACTCCAGGTTCCGCGCCTGCAGCTCACATAAGGAAGGCAGGGTGTCTTGCCTCAGGCTCATGGGCAGTGGGAGGGAAAAGTGCAAAGAACAGAGCTCAGGTCCGGGGGCACGCAGCGCCCCACCCTGGCACTTGTCTGGTGGGTTCTGTCCATTGCAAACAGATGCACCACACCAAGGCCGCTCCACCCTCAGTGAGCTGTGGTTGCAGGAACTGTCCCTTCCTTCTCTGGAGCCTACCTCCTACTCCCCCTGGCTTTCCGGGGCACTCCCTGCCCCTCCACTTGGCTGACAAGTGAATTCAGATCTCGCAGCACCATGGCTGTTGCAGAAGACACCGGTGCTTAGAATGCATGAGAGATTGTACATACGATAGAGGTATTTATATAATCGTTAGGGTTTTTCTGGGGTGTCTGGACTTTCTACTTCTTCAGGTGACATCAGAGCATCCGGCCTGACCTTCGAGGGAAACATAAATCCCTGCAGCATTGTCTCTCCTTTGCCCACACCGATGAAGAGGCGAGTGACACTTCTGCCTGGAGACAGGCCTGGGGTCCCCCGCGGTCCGGAGGTGGCTTGACCTTGCTGGGCACCTGGTCCTGGCACCCTCCCAACCCTGGATGCTCAGCGCAACGCTAAATAAGCCTGCTCTGCACTGTCTACCACAGAGAGCATTGCCCTGATGAATTACCCATGCACAGATAATCAAATAAATCTTTGTCTTACTACCTGCAGTTGGGATGCCTTGCAAAACGTCCCAGGTCACAGCACAGATGAAATGACAACCCAGCGGCCTGGGTGGGATGGACAGTGTGGGCATGGCTCTCTGGGGCCACCCGACATGCACAGCCAGTGCTCCTGGCCAGACTGGGACTCTGCCGGACCTATCAATCACCAGAGCTGGTAGCAGTGGAGCCCCAAGGCAGGGGCAGAGCCAGCAGGGTGGTGGGGAGAGGAGAATGAGAAAACACGCCAGCTTCCCCCTGGTAAAATACAAGCTATTGCTTACCCCAAATCCCACTCTCTTGGAAAAGGGCAGAATGCGGGGCTGCCCTGCGTCTGTCCCACCCCCGAGAGAGCTGGGGTGCTTCTTCGCTCTTTCCTGACAGAGAGCGCTATCACAAATCGGGAACCAGATGGCTGCCTTTATATTTCTTTTTCTTCCTTCTTCTTCCCATTTTTTTTTTTTACTGCAATACTAAAGCCACCATAAAAAAGCAAAGTTGAACAGACAGAGCTAATAATATAATCATTCAAAACACCTGCAAACAGTGCAGATGGGCAATTTCTGTCTGCAGAATCATCGGTGAAAGACCGCCTCCCCATATGGACAGTTCCAGAAGCTCAGCCTTGGCCAGGCTTGTCCCTTACCTTAAGAAAACCTGCACAGAGCATATGCACGCTTTTTATAGTCGAGTTGAAGAATCGGTGGCTGATTATTTATGTCCTTCTGGTATGTCTTATCGTTGGGCAACCTGCAAAGGGTCTGCCCACTCTGACTCTGCAGGTGTGGCAAGCCCCAGGGGAGGCTGGGATCTGGAGGGCAGCGAGGATTTTAGTGCGGGCACAGGCAGTGGCTATTGTCTGCGAAGGGATCCATCACTGCCGCCATCACCTACCGGCTTCCTTGAAATAAACAATCCTCAAAAGCCAACAGCCCTGCTTCTACTCACTGAGAGCACAGAATGTGAATTTGTAGAGAAAGAAAATGTTTACTATGCAAAGCCTTGTATTGTTCTCTCTCTGAGTGTGTTCCTCATGCTGCACCCCCCACCCCCAACCTGGTTTCCTGCAAGGGCATTCAATTCCCAGCAAGAAATGGAGTCATGGGGCATTTGGGAGGAAGGCAGGTCACCCCTAAACTGCAAGTCAGTTTAGAAATCAGCCACTGTCTCCCCCTGTTTTACAGAGAAGGAAACTGAGGTCCAGAGAAGCAAAGCCATTTCCCCAAGGTGACAGTGGCAGGGAAGCAAAGCCATTTCCCCAAGGTGACAGTGGCAGGGCTGGTCCCCCCATTTGGAACAGGCATTAAGAACGGGCCTCGCTCACTGATGCTCCCCACATGGACTTGGTTCCATGCCTCACAATATCAGGTTCCCGTGGGTGAGCACAGATGGGTTGTGGGTGGATAGAACTAAAGGTAAAGCTGTCTGCCAGCCAGAAAGAAGCAGGAACAGAACCTGTTTTCCCGCAGGCAAGCTGGGCAACTGGCTCTACACACTCGTCTGAGTCCTAGGTGTCAGGCACTGTACTGGGCTCTGTGGGAGGAGACATGGAGGACACCGGGCCTCTCTATTCAGACGGCTCAGAATTCATGGGGAGGGCTGCATCTGAGTATTAGAAGGCAGACCCAGTGCCCAAAGGCAAGGCCACACAACATTCACTGGAGGGCTTCCTGGAGGAGGCATCAGTGAATTCTTCTCAAAGATACATGAATCCACTCACTTCTCTTGTCACCTCCACACTAGAATTCAAGAAGGCCTCGCCTTTCATCTGCCCCATGGACTATTTCCAATGGCGCCTGTCCTCACTTCTCTCCTCACCCAACCCATTCTTTATGCTGCAGGCAAAGTGACCCTTTTAGATCACAACCTACACCTTCAATCCTATCCCTTAAAATTACCAGTATCTTCTTGCTGCTCAAGTCAAATCAATATTCATCCCCTTGGCAGAGTGAAATATTTAGACTGCGTGGGCAGCAATTGACAGGGCAGTAGAATCAACTCAAAGAGACTTAAGCAAGAGACTGATGGCCTTATCTAATAGTTCAGAAGTAAAAGGGTTCAGATGTGACTAGGCTGGTGCTTCAATAACCTTGTCAAGGATGCATCTTCCTGGAAGTTTTTTGGCATCCTCCATGATGGCGTCTACTTTGGGGCGGGCAACTCCCCCAGGGACAAAGATGCCTGAGATGCTCCAGGATGCCACCTGCACACAGTAACTCCCCAAACCAGAAGACAGAACATGTGTCCCTTCTCTTTGCCCTTTTATAAAGTTTAGGAAACATTCTGGAAGCGTCTGCACCCACTCCTGCCCTCCACTAACACGCTCCATCCACATCCCCCGGGCCTGAACAGTGTCACCTGACATAGTTGTCACCTGAAAACCCTAGAACCAAGTCAGACCAGGAAATGGCATTTCCAGTGGTTACACCAATAAAGGTTCATCTTCCAGGGTAGAGCATGGATTCTCTATTTACCTGATTCTCTCCTCTTTGAACAAAAGTAAAATTTTGTTAACAAGAAAGAGGGAGACTGTGACTCTTCGGGAATCAACCAACACATCAGCCACCTGTGCCTCCAGGACCTGCCTGCCAGGTCTGACCCAACTGACCTGGTCTCCTGGTTCCACCTTCTCACCCTCTCACTGTGCTTCATGGGCCTTCACCCCACAGCACCCCAAATGCTGGGGCTGATGAACCTGCCATTAGTGAGGAGAACTATTACTCTCTCTTAGGGAGTGAGCTAATGTGGGGTTGTCTGTCCTTAAGTGTCTTGTAGAGTTTTGAAAAACCACCTAAGGCCTGTGTATTTGCTAGTTGTGTGTACATACATGCACGCTGTGTGTACAGATATCTAGTGTGTGCATTTATGCATGATGTGTGTACAGATATCCAGTGTGTACATACACGCACACTGTGTGTACAGATATCTAGTGTGTGCATATATGCATGCTGTGTGTACAGATATCCAGTGTGTACATACATGCACACTGTGTGTACAGATATCTAGTGTGTGCATATATGCATGCTGTGTGTACAGATATCCAGTGTGTACATACATGTATGCTGTGTGTACAGATATATAGTGTGTACATATACGCATGCTGTATGTTCAGATATCTAGTGTGTGCATATATGCATGTGGTGGGTACAGATATCTAGTCACTGTTTCACATTCCTTCTCTTTTATTCAGCCAGTTGACAAGGTATTTTTATTGAGGTATAACTTATATTTTGAGAAATGTGAGGTTCTTAAGTGTATAATTTGATGAGTTTTGATGGATGCCTACACCCATACAACCCACATCCTCATGAAGATATGGAATAGTTCCATCATTCTCGAAAGATTCTTTAGGCACCTTCCAGCCAATCCTCCTTCTCACTCCCAGATAATCACTGCTATGCTTTCTTTCCTCAGAAGCTAGGAGCCTCTCTGGTGGCTCCCCGGGTTGAGCGCCGCACTGTAAGGCATCCAACCGCGGCACAGCAGCACGAGTTCCGTCCCCGGTCAGGGAGAGGACCCACATGGCACAGCAGACCTCTCCTGCCTCGCCTGCTGCTCCCCTCAGCAATGTGTTTCAGTCCATCTTCCTGTTCTGCTCCCCACTCTGTCTCTGCTCATCTCCTACAACTTTGGTTACCCCAGCTCTTGTGTGTGTAAATAAAAAAATCTTTAAAAATAGTTGGCAAAAAAAATAGTCAAATCTATTGCCTACCTTTAAAAAAATATTTATTTATGCATACAAAAACTGGGGTACAGGCCAGAGGTGTGGGGGATGAGAGGATTCATCAGAGACAGAGTGGGGAATAGAACAGGCAGATAGACTGAAACATACTGCTGAGGGGAGCAGCGGGAAGACAGAAGAGGTCTGCTGTGCCATGTGGGTCAGCATCCTGGCCGGGGTTCGAACTTGTGCTGCAGTGACTGGATAGCTTCACAGTGCTGTGACTTAACATCATTTGCCACCAAGAAGGCCCCTTATGCCTACCTTTTTAATTAGGTTGTCTTCTTACTTAATGATAGCCATCTTATTTTACATTCTTTACATAAAGCCTTTGACTTATGTCTACCTATCATCTATTAATCAAGCAATCAATCAATATCATAAATTTAATTCTCTCTCTAACTATAGATTGACAGAAATAGAGAAATATAAAGATTTTCCTCCACCTTGAGTCAATTTTCTGAAGTAATTTTTTAGAAAATGTTCTCCTTTTCTAAGTTTTCCTATCTAAAGTAATAAAATTTTCATGTATTCCCTCATATTTATATTTCTGCAGTATCCATAGTTATGTCTCCTTTTTCAGTCCTAACGTTCATACTTGCCCTTTTTATATTTTGCTTTCTTCAGTTCTTCTAAAATGTGGTTTATTTTTATTTTATTATTTTTGTGTGTGTAGAAAAACTGGGGTGTGGGTCAGAGGTGTGAGGGATGAGAGGATTCACCAGAGACAGAGTGGGGAGCAGAACAGGCAGACGGACTGAAACACACTGATGAGGGGAGCAGCAGGCGAGGCAGGAGAGGTCTGCTGCGCCCACCATGTGGGTCCCCTCCCTGGCCAGGGATCAACCTCAGGCCACAGATGTGATGGGGCTGAGAATTAACCCCTAGGCCACCAGAGAGGCCCCAGCTGTCTATATTGTAGTGTTTTTAAAAAGAAAGATAAAATTTGATTCTCTTTATTGTTTCTTTGTTTTCTGTTTCGTTAATCATTTCTTTTATCTTTATTGTTTCTTATTTCTATAATCTTTGAGTTACTCTACTTAAGCTTTTTAATTAGGATAATTAGCTTATAACTTTTCAGATTCCTTTCTCCAACACATACTTAAAGGTAGATATTTTGCTTCAACTGTCTTGATATCTAGATTTTTCATTATTTCAATCACTTTAAATACTTTCAAATTTCCATTATTACCTTTTGACATTCATGAACTAGTAACGTTTTGGGTAATATTTCCCCTTGTGCTTGACCACGACATAGTTTTATCATTGTTTGTTGCAGAGTTCTCTGTATATTTGTTCACAAAAACAACAACAAAACAATTGTGTTCAAAAAAAACCCAATATCTTCATATTTTTGTTGGGTTTTTGCAATTATTGGGAGTTGTATTAAATAGTTTGTTGTGATTATGTAGCTATCAACCAAGCATATACAATTATTTGCATATTTATTTATACATTGTTCTATACAGATTGTTAGCATTTAAATATCCACTTAACCATGTGATTTTTTTGGTTGATGATTGATAGTTCTCTAGCTCTTTATGAGATAGGTAGTAGGTAGGTAGGAAGATAAGATAAAGAATAAAATGAATCAAATGGGTCGTGACATCAGAAGAAGGTTGAGTAGGCAGAAGACAGCACACTGGCCTTGAGAATGCATGGGCCTGTCATGCCTGCTTGCTGGTGCTACCTGTGCACTCTCTATCCCTCTGGAGAGCTCTCATCTCCCTTCGCATTCTGTGTGGTTTGAATGTGGCTGACGTCATCTCTTCCCACCAGCTCTGGACAGCTCAGACCTGTGACCTCGGCCCTGGTGGGAGGTTGGTGCAGCCTGTGGCCTGAGCTAGGATGGCATGATTTAATAGGGGCTTTTGAGATTAACGTGGAGCCAGGCCGCCAGTTAGGGCTGGTAGACCAGGAGCACATCTTCTACACTCGCCACTAAACTGAATTCTGTTTGAGAAGAAAGTTCACACAGAAGAAGCAGAAGTGAGAGAAGAGAGACTGGGGCTTGCATTTCACTGCCTGAGGGAATCCCTTGAAATTTCCAGTGGAAAGTTTGGTTCAAGGTTCTGTTTACAAATGAGACCTGAACACCAAGAGGAAATAACCCACAGGACAAATTCCTTTTTGGTCTAGACAGACCTGTGTTGCTGGTGACTCTGTTCCCGTCCCAGCTGTGGGGACACAACACTTGGACCAACATTAGTCAAACACTTCCCTATTGGGGCCTCCTTGGTGGCCAAGGGGTTAAGCACTGCACTATCAAGCACTGGCAGCCCCTGCAGCCTGAGTTTCTGAGTTTGCTCCCCGGTCAGGGAGCTGACCCACATGGCGCAGCAGACCTCTCCTGCCTCACCCGCTGCTCCCCTCAGCAGTGGATTTCAGTGAATCTGCCTGTTCTGCTCCCCACTCTGTCTCTGGTGAACCCTCTCATCGCCCCATGCCTCTGGACTGTACCTAGTTCTTGTATGCATAAATAAATAAATCTTTAAAACCAAAAAACAACTTTCCTATCACTCATTTGCCAACGACAAAGCTGTGACCTGGACATATTTGTTTCCTCCGTCAGTTACCGAGCGCCCTGGCTCCAGAGATACTGCAGAGGGCTGGCTGGGGGAGCTGAAGAAGCAGCAGTTCCTCTTGCTGAAGAGTCAGGGTGGATTGCAAAGTGCGCCCATCTGAACTACTGGGACCAGGTAATATTTTAAATTCATCAAAGAGCAGGCCGGTTAAGGCAACTAAGAAAGGAGTGCTGAAATAAGCAGGCCCCATGGGGGATGGCCTATCCTTTGGCGGGTCGAGTTCCCACACATGAACAGAGCTTTCTGCTGTAGGCCCCAGTCCCCCTGCAGTAGCCGCTGCTCCCCATACACAGGCACCTGCGGGCGCCATGATGTGGCAGCTGATGAAGATGCGTGGCTTTGGGCCAAGGTCAAGTGGTGCTTGAATGTAAACTCCCCCCTCCTTTGTCCTTCAGATGGGAAACACTGGGGAGTGATTTACAGCGCCCTAGAGTCCCCCGTTGCCCTCTGCCATCTCTTAGCCATCGCACAGGGCAGAAGTTTCTTTCCCTTACCCTCTCACGTTTGCTTTCCCCTCCTGCTGCTCCTGTGGTCAACTCCCAAATACGTGACTTGTACTCATTTCCTTCTCTCATGACCTGCTTTGAGAACCCATCCTAGACATCAGCCACCTCTATGCTGATGATCACCCACTTTTCCAGTGTATTCCTTGTCCTGGGACTACCTCTCTGAGTTCCGGGCAAGTGCTGCAGTCCTTGGGTGCACGCGTACCTCCTCTTCTCTCTGTGCTCCGGTTTCTCGGCTTGGCTGCCCTGGATCAGCCTGAAAACTGAGAATGCCAGTCACCGGAGCCAGCACATCAAAGCAGGTGGTTCAGGCTTCTCTTCAGGTTGCTCCACCCCGGCCCTGTTAATATTCACTGCTAGAGGCACCTGTAAGCAAAGGAAGAAAACGATTTCAAAAATCACCAGGCTCAAATTAACGGTGAAAGATGGAACACTTTCTTCTCAAAGAGCGATTAAAACGACAAAAATAAAGGGGGAAAAATTAAGACAAGTCTGTTGTCTCTTCTATACCACATGGAAGATTCTAGCTAAGATAATTAAGTTTAAAGAGAAGGAAGCATAAAGCATCCAGATAGGAAAGGTAGAGGCATAGATTGTGTGTCTACATCATGTTGAGAATTCCATAATAGACCACGCTAGGAAGTACAATCTAGATAAACTGCAGACCCCAAAATCTTGTATATGGACACTTTTAAGAAATTCACTGGAAGTAAGAAACTGAAAGCTAAAAAGTGATTCACCAAACCAGGAGGTCTTGGTGATTATACAATATATCAATATACAAAACCAATTTTATTTGTACGTACTTGCAACAAACAATCTTAAAAAGAGATTAAGTGTAAAATTCTTAAATTAAAAATTAAGAATAGGACCTCTCTGTTGGCACAATGGGTTAAGTACAAGCCACTGCAGCACGAGTTTGGTCCCCGCTGCCAACCAGGGAGCTGACCCACATGGCCTCGCCCTCGCCCACGGTATGTTTCAGTCAATCTGCCTGTTCTGCTCCCCACTCTGTCTCTGGTGAATCCTCTCACCGCCTGCCCCTCTGGCCTGTACCCCAGCTCTTGTATGCATAAATAAATAAATCTTTTTAAAAAAAATTAAGAATAAAATACTTAGAAAAATTTAACAAAAAATGCAAAATCTGTAGAGTGAAAACTGCAAACAATGTTGAAAAAAATGAAAGCTGAAAGCTAATGGAAAACTCTTCCATGGTCACAGAAGGAGCACAATGTTGTGTTCAGATGTAATATAACCCTTATGAAAACCCAGTGGCATTTTGTAGATATTGCAGAAATTTCCGTACTGAAATGGTCCTAAGATTCATATGAAAATGCAGTGTCCCCTAATAGCCAAAACACTCAGCACTCACACTGCTCGATCTTATGACTTATTTCAGAGCTCAGGTTTCAAGAGTATGTGGTGGCTTAAGGAATAGAATTGAGAGTTCAGGAAACAAACCCCTGCATTTAAGTGGAGAGTGACTTTTGACAAGGCAGTCAAGAACTTTGACTGGAAAAAGAATAGTCCTTTCAACAAGTGGTGCTGGGACAGCTGGATACCCACATAGTGAAGCATCAAGTTCAACTGCTACCTCACACTCTCCACAAAAATCAGTACAATATAGATAATAATTTTAATTTTTAAATATTTACTTATTTATGCGTGCAAGGACTAGGTTATAAATCAAAGGTGTAGGGGTGAGAGGACTCACCAGAGACAGAGTGGGGAGCAGAACAGGCGGATCTACTGAAATACACTGCTGAAGGGAGCAGCAGGAGAGGTCTGCTGCTCCATGTGGGTCAGCTTCCTGGCCAGGGATTGAACTCGTGCTGCAGTGGCTGTGGATGCTTCATAGTGCTGCGCCTTAACCCCTTGCACCACCAGGGAGGGCCCTGGATAATACATTTAAGTGCCAAAGCTATAACTATAAAATTCCTAAGATAAAGCATAGGAGTAAGTCCTCTTGATAATTGTAAAGAAATGGTCTCATGTCCAATATCAAAAGCATAAGGGAAAAAAGAAAAAAAGTGCATTAATTGGATTTCTTCAAAATTAAACATTGCTATGCTACAAATATTAATATCTAAAAAGACAACCCACAGTGTGAAAGAAAATATTTGAAAATCATATATTGCATATGTGACTTATATTAATAATCTAGAAAGAACTCATACAAATTAAGTCCAAGTCTAACATCATTAGTTATTAAGGAAATATCAATACAAACCAAACTCTAACAAGATACCAGTTCACATACAAAACAATGTATATTTTAAGAAAGGAGATAGTACCAAGTGATTATAAGAATGAAGAAATTAAATCTTCATGAATTTCTGGTGGGAATGTAAAATGGTGTAGCTGATTTGGAGAATACAAAGGAACAAAGAGTGGGTTAGTGGTTGCCAAGTTCTGAAGAAGGGGGTGCATAGGGAGTGGCTGTATTAAGTTCCTTTCTGGGGGTTAAGAACATTAGGTTGTGATAGATGCGTAATTCTGTAAATGTGCTAAATACTGAATTTCATAATTTAAGAGAGCAATTGAATGGTATGTGAAGTGTATCTCAATAAAGCTGTTTTCAAAAATCCTGCTTCCCAAGGGCAACCCCTATTAGTATATTTAGTAAAATAGTTTTTAAATAGAAATATGCAAAAATGAGTTATGTCATGCATAATTATAATGATTTTTCTTTCTGCCAGTATTAAATAACTATCTATTCTTAAATATTCTTTTACAATCTTATTTTAGAGTTGTGCATTAATTTTGTATGTGTGTTGTGTAGTTTGCCTAAACCATTTTGATCACATATTTATGTTATTTCTAGCCCATTGCCATTACAAGCAATACTGTGCTGAACATATTTTTTGGCTACCTGGGTCAATGAATGTGCTTATTTTCATGACATGAAATACAGATTCCTGGATAACCATTGAGAATGCATCAGTTCATTCTTCCAACAATTCCAAGAAATGTCCATTTTCCCCACACCATTACTATAGCAAATATCAACCATTTGAAAAAAATTGCCAATTTTATGTGGGTTCTTTCTGATGATGAATAAATATTTGCACACTTCAAACTGAGGCGGCTTCACATTCAAAAAGCAGGAGAATAATAAGGTAGTGGATACATGATGGGAAGTAACTTATTTGACTCTATTGTTCAGTAATTTATTTGACTGACTTTCCCACGCACTTATTGGTCCTGGTCAAAGTCTGCTTACCCAGGTTCACTGGCCTACCCCCCCAACTTCTTGCAATAGTTTTGAAGATCTAAGGACATGTGAAGTTTCCTGCACATGTGGTTTTGCTTCACAGATTTATAAGTTTCTGGAGAATAATTCATTTTTTTAAAAAGAATGATTTATTTATGCAACAAGAACTGGGGGACAGACATGTGGGGTGAGAGGATTCACCAGAGACAGAGTGGGGAGTAGAAAAGGCAGACTGACTGAAGTACACTGCTGAGGGGAGCAGCAGGCGAGGCAGGAGAGGTCTGCTGTGCCCTGTGGGGCCCCTCCCTGGCCAGGGATCGAACTCATGCTGCAGTGGCTGTGGAGGCTTCATAGTGCGGTGCTTAACCCCTTGTGCCACCAGGGAGGCCCCCATAAATCATTCTTTGATTCATAAACCCATCCAACCAATATCACCATAAAGATTTACACACAAAAATAATTCTTTATAAATGCAATGTAGTATCCAGGATTAGATTTAGATTCTGAGACAGAAAAAGGACATTTGTGGAAGAATTGTTGAAATTCAAATAAAGTTTACATTTAGGGCCTCCCTGGTGGCACAGTGAATTAAGTAACACACTATGAAGCAAATTGCAGTCACTGGAGCACGAATTCGATCCCTGTGGCCAGCCAGGGAGGGGACCCACAGGGCGCAGCAGACCTCTCCTGCCTTGCCCTCTGCTCCCCTCAGCAGTGTGTTTCAGTCAGTCTGCCTGTGCTGCTCCCCACTCTGTCTCTAGTGAGTCCTCTTACCTCCTGCAACTTTGGCCTGTACCCCAGCTCTTGTATGCATAAATAAATAAATCTTTTTAAAAGTTTACATTTAGCTAATAGTAATGCAGTAACATTTTGACCAAAAAATACCATAGTTGTGTAAAATACATCATTTAAGAAAAGTGTACAGGGCACATGGGACTTTATGTTGTAACTTTTCTAAATCTAAAATTATTCTATTTAAAAAAAATCTTCTAAAGTGAAAAATGAAGTTAATCGATAAATGTCTTATGCACAAATTCCAGTCATTTATCCTTTTGCTTACTCGCCTATCAAGTGGCATCAACCAGTTTTCAAATTTAGGAATTAAATAGTTCACATGACAATTAGATACCCCAATACACTGGTCCTCAACCTTTTTTCTGCCTCAACCTCCCAGAAGGATACCACTCACACCAGGAGATCATTTGGACTTATGTCACTTAAAAGCCTCATCATCTTGGGCCTCCCTGGTGGTGCAGTGGGTTAAACAACGCACTATGAAGCAAACCTCAGCCACTGCAGCACAAGTTCGATCCCTGCTGCTGGCTCACATGGCGCAGCAGACCTCTCCTGCTGTGCCTGCTGCTCCCCTCAGCAGTGTACTTCTGTTGATCTGCCTGTTCTGCTCCCTGCTCTGTCTGTGGTGAATCCTCTCACCCCCCACACCTCTGGCCTGTACCCCAGTGCTTGTATGCATAAATAAATAAATCTTAAAAGCCTCATCATCTTGACTCTAATTCTGCTAAATACTCCAGAGGTCAAGGAACAAGGGTGGTTCAGTCTATTTTTTAATTAGTGTTTTGACATAACATTGGCTCCCAACCCTGTGTATCATTCAGGGGTAGAGGATCACACCTCTTCAGATGCCTGTTGCCAAACCACGCCCACCACCAAGTCCACTGGCTTTTTCTACCCCCTGTTCTCTGCCCATCTCCTATAGCCTCATTTCTACAGTGACGCTTGTAAGGTTTGTTACTAGTGTGGTTCTGTCTGATTCTTTGTTTTAGAATTCCTGGGCTAGGCCTATCTGTTCATTATGGAGGGGAAATACAAGCGCAGAGAGGGAATGCAATGTCTTCATTCTTATTCCAATCACTATTTTGAAATGGCCTTCAGGTAGTGTTTACTGCACACATGTGTGCCCGTGTTTTTCTTGCCATACAGGTTTGGCACATCAGAGGCCAAAGAATACCAAGGAGCTTTCAATGTGCTTTTGGTCTCGTTTCAATGTGCTTTTGGTCTCGTTGCTCCTGGGCAGGTAAATTTAGAAGGATAGTTCCTACCGCTTCTTGTCTCTCTAATAGGGCCAATGAGCAATTCTGGGAGAGGTTATTTCCTAATTGGAGATTATAGCTTTTAACAATGTTTGCTGAAAGAAAGAGAAGAGGGTTTAGCTGTTTTGCAGTGGCTTCCTGCCACGCAGTTGTGTTACTGTTAAGTATCCTCCTGCCCTCTCAAAGTCTTCTGAATTTTTCTAAAAAGCAACAATAATTTGAATAATCACAAAACTGAAAATACTTTCTTTTTTGTGTATTCTGTTTTCCTCCAAGCAAGAGCTTTGCTTTCATCTGATACATAAAAGAGCAATAGTTCTCTGATGAGCTAAGACACATGGAACATCTAATTAACATTAAAATATTGTCTCTCATCATTAGCTTCATTTGCACGGGATGTGTCAGTTCTTGAGAAAGTAGTGCAGAGGCGATGACCTAGTCTCACTAAAAAGAGAGAGAGAGAGAGAGAGAGAGAGAGAGAGAGAGAGAGAGAGAGAGAGAGAGAGAGAGAGAGAGAGAGAGAGAGAGAGAGANAAAGAGAGAGAGAGAGAGAGAGAGAGAGAGAGAGAGAGAGAGAGAGAGAGAGAGAGAGAGAGAGAGAGAGAGAGAGAGAGAAGGCGAATTAAAATAAAAAGAAGGACAACATGTTTCACATGTAGGACACTGGCTCTTTAAGTCCACGGCCCTACGATGGCTTCCTTGCTTCAAGACCTGATGTCTTCCTCAAACCTCACCCCCTCTTGAATATTCCTGTGCATTTCCATTATCTCTGACTCTCTACAGGAGTGTCCATCAACCCCAGTATGTGTAGAAGAACCATTACGTGAATAAGCATAACTCAAGCCAGTGACACGGAAACTAGGGAACTTATTTGAACAAAAACATTCCAGCTATCAGGTTCACTTCATGGAGTCCTCAGATCGATAGACCTCAGCGAGCTATCAGGGATCACAAAAGACTGAATAAATATATTCCATCAGCCTCCACAAAATGGATTTTGATGTCTTGGTGAGTATCTGTCACGGAGAGTGGACCAGAAGAGGCTGAAGTGGATCGAATGTGTAGGAAGATATTCCAGATGTTGCAACTCCTAGGGCCGGGAGATACTGCATTCTTCATGGCCACATGATTCCCTTGGGTGCAGATATGAAGAGTAGTGCCCATGCCCCTCCCATTTGTCCTCCAATGAATGGTCACTTTGATGCCATGGAAATCAGAGATGCCCTCTTTGGATCAGTTTCAGTGGTCCTCTAACTAAACACACTGGGGGACCCAACTGTAATCCACTAAACAAAACTGCCTGACTCCTAGATTAATGAGAAATTGTGAATGGTTGTTGTTTTAATTAATTCAGTTTTGAGATGGTTATGGTTTGATAGCTAATGCTATAGAAATTGGTATCTAATAGGATGTTGCTCTAACAAAACCTTGAACTAGATAGCATCAACTTGAACTGTCGAAGAGTAGGAATGAAAGAGTGTCAAGGAAACTATTAACAAAAGCTGAAAATGTGGCGGGAAATTGATCATAGAAGATGAAAGAAAGTGGCAACCAGTTCTATGAAATGGCCAAATATTGTTAAAAATGGGATACTTATGGTAACACAGAGGACAAAAATGAGTTAATATTGAAAGATGATTTTTAGTGTGACTTTTGAAAGTTCTAGCTCATTACATTTGGTTGTATATATAAGATCATAAAAGAAAGACCAGAGTTAAACACAGGTCACTTTAAAATTAGAATTTAAACAAAATGTAAAGGGGTAAGAACTTTTTGGATTAAAACAATATTTTTGCTCTCCATACTCCCCAGAAGAAAAGAATCTCAAACTGAAAAAAGGGAGTTTCTAGTTCTGGCAAAATGGAATAAGTACACCCTGAATACATTGCCTATTGACTATAAGTGTGTGTTCCCAAATCTTCAGAACTTAATCCTCGTTTGAAACAAACAAACCATGGTGATGCAATTTTGGGTATTAGAAATGCCTGTTTAACTTTACTTATGTACTTTTTATATTTAAAGAAGAGTTGAAGCTTTACTTTATTTCTTTGCAATTCCATTGAATTCTTTGTACGTTGTGTTCTGAAGAAATATAATGATGATTTAAAAAAAAAGAACTTTAGAAATGAACCAGAGGTTTTTAACAACCTATAGCATGTCTATGCAGGATAAGTGACTGGAACTTAGAAAGAAAAGCAAAGGTGATAGTGTCTTACTCTCCACAGCTTGGTGGGAGCCGTGAAAGTACCATCCCGTAATTCTGATCCCAGAAGAAGCAAATAATAAATAAAAAAATGTCATCTGACCTGCCCACTGGTTCCTACAAGATACCACTTGAAAGTTTTATTTTTCCTTGACCAGACTTGGAGCTCGTCAGCCTTAAAAAAAAAAATCTCTTCCTAAAGGGATTTTGTCAAAAAAAAAAAAAAAACAAAAAAACACTTAGAAGCAATTGCTTTAATATCAAGGTTGCCTGAGGACATGGATAAAAATTGAGGCAAACAATAGACTAACTTAAAAGGAAAAGCATAAAAGGAAAGCTGAACAATACGATATCCACAGGGGCTCTGAAAAGCTGGAGCACATTCCTGTGAATCGAGAGAGAAGGACATGTGGATCCATGTACATACACAGGAAAAGCCCGAGAAGGTTCTGGGATACACTGGGGCTCTATCACTTCCTGCTGTACAAGCAGGGAGTGAAAACTAAGGCAGAATTGGCTGGGTGTCGAAGGCATGCCTCAAAACTAAAAATTTGTGTAAAGCCCTTTATTAACTAAGAGGTGAAAAATTACTGTTTTATAACGTTTATCTGTCCACTGAGGTAACTGAACGATGGCCACATAATTAGTTTAGAAAGGTCACTAAGCAAACAAAAACTACAAAAAAAAAGGGGGGAGGGGATATAGATGGAGCAGAGAAACTGATTTACGGCGTTGTATTACATTGTATTTTGAATATCTATTTTCCACAGAAATTACAAGGCATGTGGAGAAGCCAGAAAGTATAGCTTGGGGCCTCCCTGGTAGCCGAGGGGTTAAGTCTCAGTGCTGTCACTCAGTGCCTCAGCCTGAGATCCATCCCCTGCCAGGGAGGGGACCCACAGGGCGCAGCAGACCTCTCCTGTCTCTCCTGCTGCTCCCCTCAGCAGTATATGTCAGTGGATCTGACTGTTCTGCTCTTCATTCTCTCTCTGGTGACTCCTCTCACCCCCTATACCTCTGGCCTACACACCCAGTTCTACGACATGAAAAAATAAAGTACAACTTGCACACAAGAAAAAAATCAGTCAATAGAAACTCACTGAAACCCAGACACTGGAGACCCTAGCAGACTATAGCAGATGTTTGAAATGTTTCATTAACTAAAGGAAACCAAGTCTAAAGAACAAAAGTATGAGAAGGTATCTCCACACACAAAAAAAGGTATAAATTATTTGTGTCAATATTCAATAGCATTTCTGTAGTTAAAAAGTACAGTAACTGAAGAAGAAAAAATTACAGCAGGAATAGATCCATAAAGATTATTCAGTCTAAGGAACAGAAAGAAAGAAATAATGAAGAAAAATTAATGAAACTTCAGAGAACTGTGGTACAGTGTCAAATACCATCCTAGGTATGACAAGAATTCAGAATTTCAGGGGAGGGGGAGAGAGAGAAAGATAAATAACATATATTTGAAGAAATAATGACCAAAACAGCTCCCCAAATTTGATTTATAATATTAATCTACACATCCAAGAATCTCAACAAACTCAAGTAAGCCAAAATAAGATATATACACCATAATCAACCGGTTGAAGGTCAAAAACAAAGAAAATCTTGCAAGCAGCAGAGAAAAGCACCTCATTATCTATAGGGAATTCTCAATAAATTAAACAGTTCATTTCTCATCAGAAACCATGAGAACCAGGAAGCACTGGGAAGGTGTATTCAAAGTGTTGAAAGAAAATACTGTCAACCAAGAATCCTACATACAAACAAAATACAACACGTCCAATAGTGTATCCTTCAAAACTGTAAGAGAAATTAAGAAATTCCCAGATAAACAGAAAGAGTGTTCGACGCTAGTCAACGAGAAATATTAAAGGGAGTCCTTGAGGCTGAAGTGAAAGAACTCTAAACAGTAAATTGGATATAGAAAAAATAATAATAGCATACATACATAAGTACTTAAAATTCAATACAGAAATACTAAATACATACTTAATGATATACAAAAACTTTAAAAGCACTGATAAAGTAACTACATAGAAAAATATGTTTGTTTACAGCTCTTTTTTCCCTTTATGTGATGGAAAAAACATAAATCAATAATTACAAATTTATGTTATTATGCACACAATGTGTAAAAATGTCATTTGTGGCCAAAACAATATATAGGAGGAGAACAATGGACTTCTATAGGTGCAATGTTTTACATAGTAATGAAGTTAAGTTGATTTGAACTTGAAAGCAGATTTTTATAAGTTTAGATGTTACTGGCAATCTTTGAAGAAGTGATAAGAGCATTGAATTGCACCCAAGAAAATATACATTTAAGACAAAATAAGACTGTGATGGTGGAATTAAGGAACAAAAAGACACAACATATACAAAACAGACAGTAAAGTAACAGACTTATATTGTACTATATTTGTGATTACACTAAGTATAAAAGGATTAAATGTTCCAATTGAAAGGCAGAGATTGACAGAATGATTTTTTTTTAAATGGACAATGTATATGTGATCTCTAAGAGACTCAGTTTAGATTCAAAGACACAGTGTGGAAGCAAAAGAATGTAAAAAGATATGGCATAAAAATGGTCACCAGAAGAAAGTCAGAAATGGCAAGGATCAGAACACTAGGATCAGAAAAATATACTTTAAATCTAAATTATTCCTAGAGATAGAAAAGTACATTTTGTAATGATAAAAGGTAAATGGATCAAAAATAAAAAAGAATTATAAATATATGCATAAAAATAACAGAACTTAAAATAAATAATATATAACACATAATGGTAACTATATATTTCTAAGTATAGTTTAATCCATGAAGGCCAACTTGTTTCAATATTTAAAAATAAATCAATGTAATATACCATGTTAACATACTAAAGCATAAAAGTTACATGACAATTTTAATTGAAACAAACTATTTTCATAAAAATCAATACCTATTTGTGAAAGAAGTTCTTAGTCAACAAGGAATAATGGAAATTTCCTCAAATTAATAAATAACTTCTATTAAAATATAACTAAGATTGTATTTCTCAGTGAAAACTTGACTGTCTTCCCCTGTACTCCCAAGATTGGGCATGAGGTAAGGATGCTACGTCTCCCCATTTCTATTTAACAAAATCCTGGAAGATCTAGACATAGCAATCATGTAAGAAGTAGAAGTAATAGCTATACAGATTGCAAAGGCTGTATAAAACTACACATATTTGATGAGATGATTATGTAGATGGAAAATTACAAAAAATCTTGGAGACGGTAAGCCTCCTAGAACTTTGCAGGTATTAGTAAGTGCACATTATGATGGCTGTGAGGTCTATTTTTTTAAATTAAATGATGATTACCTAAATTAACTTAGACATTATTATTGGACTCAGCAAAGTCACAGGATACAGAATAACCATACAAATCCAATCATATTTTTGGGCAGTGAAAATAAATATAAAATCATTAATGATCACTCATAAATGAAATACTTAGTGATAAGAATAACAGTATATGTATATGTCCAGAACTACACTATGCTAATGAAAGAAATCAAAGAAAATTAAATTAATGGTGAGGTAGTCTGTTTATGGATTAGATGACTCAATATAGAAAAGATATCAGTTCTCTCCAAATAAATGTATAGGTCACCAAGATTCCGGCCACATTTTTTCTTGATGTGTGCAAGAATGTTGTAATACAAATATGGAAAAGTAGAAAAGCTAGAGTAGTCAAAATATTATGAAAATGAGAAATAAAGTAGAAGAAATTGCTTTGCCATCTTTTTAGACTTCTGTGGCTAAAATCATTAAGATCGCCATAGAAGGTATAGATAGAGAGGTGAAATGGAATACAGTACTCAGAAAATTTGAATATCCATTCAAAAATTTAGTCAGGGCCTCCCTGGTGGTGCAGTGGGTTAAGCAACGCACTATGAAGCAAATCGCAGCCACTGCAGCACAAGTTTGATCCCTGTGGCCAGCCAGGGAGGGGACCCACATGGTGCAGCAGACCTCTCCTGCCTCGCCCGCTGCTCCCCTCAGCAGTGTGTTTCAGTCTGTCTGCCTGTTCTGCTCCCTGCTCTATCTCTGGTGAATCCTCTCACTGCTCTGGACTCTGGCCTGTACCCCAGCTCTTGTATGTATAAATAAATAAATCTTTAAAAAAATTTAGTCAACTGATTTGACAAAGGGGCAAAAGCTAATCAATGCATAAAGGACAGTACTTTCAATGAATAGTGCTGGACCAATTTGATAAACATAGACATCACAGAAGAATCTTGACCTATACACACACAAAAAGATCCCATACAGAAATTGATTTAAAATTAATCACAGATTTTAATGTAAATTACAAAGCTTTTTAAAGAAAACAGAACAACATTCATGGCTAAGGGGTTGATGAAGAGGTTCTAGACATGTCATCTAAATATTGATCCAACAAATAATAAACATCAATAAATTGGCCTTCATGAAGCACCTAAAATTTGACTTTATAGTGTTCACTTTGTGCAAACTCCTAATAAGAGGATGGGAAAGCTAAAAAGGGGATAATATCTGTAAACCACATATATGAGGAAGGATTCATTATAGTAGATATAAAAAACGGAAAATTTAACATTATAAAACAAACAATCTAATTAGATAATGGTTAACAGTTACAGGTATGCCACCTGTCTCCTTTCTCCAGTGAAAGTGAAAGTGAGCTCATTAGCGAAGTGCAAGTTGAAGCTAAAATGAGTACCACTGCTCATCTATTAGACTGGATAATATAAAAAAAAATACTAACAATGCCAAGTGTTGGTGAGAATGGAGAGAAACTGACACTTTTACACCTTGTTACCAAAACGATACAAGCATTATGGAAAAGCGTGTAGACTCTTGTAACTCAACATTGACACTCATAGGTACTAATCTTAGAAAAGAATTGTAGAAACAAACTTACATCCACCCCAGAAAACCACAAAGGTTTAGAGAAGTTCTATTCATAATTGCCCTGACCTGGAAATGGTCCAAATATCTTTCAATGGGTGGATGTTAAACAAACTCTGACACATTCATACATTGGAATCATACTTAATAGTAAAAACGCAAGTTATGCCTCTATAAGCAATAGCTTAAAGGCATGATGCTGAGTAAGTCTAGTTAAAAAATATACACACTGTATGGTCCAATTTATGTGGCATTCTTAAAAAGACAAAATAGAGAGATGGAAAACAGATTAATGATTGCCAGAAAATAGGGGTGGGGAAAAATGTGAGATGACATATAGGTGACTTTTTAAAAAAAGATTTATTTATTATGCATACAAGAACTGGGGTGCATGCCAGAGGTGCAGGGGGAGAGGATTCACCAGAGACAGATTTGGGAGCAGAGCAGGTGAATCTCCTGAAATACACTGCTGAGGGGAGCAGCGGGTGAGGCAGGAGAGGTCTGCTGTGCCACGCTCGTCACCTCCCTGGCCGGGGATCAAACTTGTGCTGCAGTGGCTGCTGATGCTTCCTAGTGCTGAGACTTAACCTTTTGCACCACCAGGAAAGCCCTAAAGGAGATTTTTTAAGGTGATGGAAAGTTTCTTTATCCTGATGGTGATGATAGTTGCACAAACCTAACATGTATTACAATTAATAAAACTATATACACAATAAGAGTTGATTTTATTGTACATAATAAAATAAGCAAATTAAATTAAATGAACATTAAGTAAAAGATCAAATCAGGAATGTGTTTTTCAGACTCTCAAGTTTATATAGGTCTTCTCAGCTGGACTAAAGGGGAAATTAAGAACACAGAAGCTTCACCCCAAACTAGAATTATCTCCAAGGAGTGAGGTCTATTTCAGAAGCTATTTTAGTTGTGAATTTCAAAGTAAATAATAAATAGACAGATGAAAAGCCCACCAAATTTTAGAGGGAGTTTAACTGGCAAATGCTGTTAGTGTATAATAAAAGTCTGAGGTTTTTCAAGTTACATAGAGGTACTCCTAGACCCCAACCACTTCCGTTCAAGAAACAGTTTGGAGAACGCAGTCATTGCCAAAGTAAGCCACTCATTTAGAAGTGATCAGAGGATGATGGAGGAGGAAGGCGGTGTCTACAGTGTTGCCATGACCATGACCATGGAAACCAATAGAGGGGCAGCTTCCCAGGGGGTTGAAGTGTGGTCTGCCAAGGCAATGTTGCCGCCATGTACCCTGTGGGGTTTCAGAATTTGGGTAGACTGGAGACCTTGATAAGCAAATCACGCTTCCTGCCTTTGAATGAGAGTTTTTTATTGTGACTTTAGTATCTACTTTATTTTTTAAAGATTTTTTTTTACTTATTTATCATACAAGAACTGGGGTGCAGGCCAGAGGTGTGGGGAGATAAGAAGATTCACCAGAGGCAGAATGGGGAACAGAACAGGCACATTGACTGACGTACACTGCTGAGGGAAGCAGCAGGTGAAACAGGAAAGGTCTGTTGTGCCCTGTGGGTCAGCTCCCTAGCCAGGGGTCAAACTCAGGTCAGGCCACAGTGGCTGGCAATAGCTTGATAGCACTGAGACTTTAACAAACCCTGTGCCACCAGGGAGGTCCATTTTAATGCTGTATGTAAGATGCATGAGCACTAACAACTTGTCTTTTATTTCATGGGTCTCAAGATCAGGAGGATCTGGAGCTGAGCTAATGTAGATCACAAATCTCAGACTTGCAATATGATGCCATAAGACCTGAGGGAGCAACAGTCTCAGGAGAGGTGCAGTATATTTTGTTTGAGAAAAGGATGTGAATAATTACAGAACTTTGATTGTTGTAGCAACAAAATGCAAAAATGGCCCAAAGCCATCACCTCCCTGTATCCATGGCTTTTGCAAGGTGATTCTGCAGCTACTCCAGTAAAGAAATAGTTCCATCTCTCTTTTCTAGACTGCCTGTCTGACTCACTTCTGTCAAAAGAATGAAGAATAAGTGGTATTGCTCCTCTTCTGATCTAGCGGCAAAAGGCTAGGTTCTCCAGCCCCTTTTGTAAACTGTAACATTGAAAAAGCCTCAGATTTCCTGCTGGAGGATGAGAGACCACATGGAGCAGAGACAAGCTGTGTCAGCTGGGGCAACCAAGACTCACAAATCCACTTGATCCACCAGCCGAACACAGAAGCATGCATTACACTGACTGACTTGCTGGTCCGGGCTCAGAGCAGCAGTTCTTTTCTGTTGACTGAAAGGAAAGAAACAATAGTAAGTTGATATTGTGACCATTAATGGTCTTTAAGTAGATGGTTTGTTATGCCCATATAACTGATGCAGAAATCCTTTTTCATTGTATTATCTAGTGGATTCCAAAACTCAGGAACTGCAAATGCACTTCTCCCCGTGCACCATTATGAAGTTGCTCTGAGGCATCTGTTTCTTCCATTTTTGGGGATCCTAAGAACTTTAGGGCCAAGATTTGGTCAAATGCCTTTGCTTCCCCCAGGCAGAGGTGTTCCAAGTAATTCCCCTTCTTTTCATATCTCCTCCACTTTCTAATTTTTTTTGTGTGTGTGTGCATGTGTGTGCTTGTTTGGGGGTTGGAGGGTTTTCTCTGTGTTGGTTTAGCCAAGCCTAAAATCCGTCTCTAACAAACAGTAGTGGTGATGGCCTTAGGTTCACACTTGACTTATTTAGTGGACTAGTGCTACCACTAAAAACAAGCAAATGGGGTTCACCCCACCACCCAGGCACAGGCAAGATTCAGAAGCAAAACATAAAGGCAATCTCTAGTCTTCGGGAAATACAGGACAGTGGGATAGAACTTGTTGCCCAACTGTTGTATTTTTGCCAACACCAAGCTCCAGGACCCCCTTGAGGACAGGGAGAGGGATACCAACTAGGCACATGGACAGTGCATGTCTCTGCCTCTCCTTTCTTATCTTTCCCTGCTCACACCTACAACAAAACAAAACTAACTCAACTTAGCAAACAGTTCTAGGCACAAATACTTAGATAGCTCAGATCTGCCTCCAGGCCAATAAAGGAAGGTCTTTGCTCTTAAAGCCTGAAAGTCAGGGCGAGTATGAGTCACCAGAGGCTGAGGAGAAGCGTCTTTGGTAACATCCACTCAGGTGCGCACATGAAGTGAGTGTTGGGGCAGAGAAGCAACTGCCAGGACTGAACAAGCAGGTAAAGGCCTCGCCATCCAACCCTAATTTCTTCCTACCACAGTAGGGTCCATCCAAATGGTTGCAAGAAATGATGATGACGATGATGATGATGATGACAATGATGACAAAACAATGATGCTTTTTATTGGATCAGAGCATCGCTGAGAGCATCCACGTGTCTGTTTTGTGCTAC
This sequence comes from Galemys pyrenaicus, assembly GCA_019455555.1. Taxonomy (NCBI): domain Eukaryota; kingdom Metazoa; phylum Chordata; class Mammalia; order Eulipotyphla; family Talpidae; genus Galemys; species Galemys pyrenaicus. The sequence continues at coordinate 4,443,897 of JAGFMF010011914.1, read as the reverse complement.
TTAGCAACTCTCAATTGCTTCTGCACTAACACAACTAACAACTCTCCCTTGGGCAAAGGGACTCATTATTCATTTTGCCTGAAGAGGAGAATGAACTAGAGGTTGAGTGCACCCTCAGGCCTTTGATGTCTTAGGGAGCAGCTGTGTCCTGAAGGCTTTGGTGCCTATGATCTTGAACTCATTTAATCACAACGGACTAGAGGCCAGACGCAGACCACCCTGAGGTTCCCACCTTGCCCTGGTGACTGCTGGGAAACATCCTTGCTTTCTATTTTGGAACAAGATTCTCAGTCTGAAGAATTGATTTGTGTAATTAGGCAAGTGATTTTTGTAGGAAGATTTTGCATGAATTTGCAATATAATTTTCTTTTTCTGTAACTGTTAATTGAAATCATTTATCAGGTTTTTAAGCTGAAAAAAGTTAACTTTGAAAAAAAAAGGTGTGAACTGCTCATTTTTTATGCAATCTCGACATTGTCTTTGATGCACTCATTAATTCCTTATTTACAATCAGGGCTGCTGGCTTCCTCAGTTTGGATATGAAGGGCCTGCCTTAACCCTTCCCAGGAGGGAAACTTCAGCCCTAACAACTGGCAATCCTTGTTTTTTCTCTCCTTGAGTCCTCACCCCAGGGACATCTGGGGCTAAAATTACCATTAAAATGATCAAATAGGGATCTTGATCCACGAAGGTGAAAGTCTAATAGATATAATTTTATTTTTTATTACTCATAAGGCATCTCTTCTGGGCAATCATTTTACCAGGGTCTAGAGCTTCCATTGCAGTCAAACCGAGCATCCTCTATGCCTCACCTGGTTGCTGCCAGGTTGTAAGACCCAGGTGCCTAGTGCACCGACCTCAGTGTACCCCTCCACACTGACATTCCCCAGATGCCCATCCCTCTGCTTAGTCTGGGTCCCTGGACCATGCACGGGCTATGAGATGCCCCAAATCTCCAGCCGTGACATCCCTCACCCACCAGCTTCCATGCTCCCTTGAGCACAAACGTTTGAGCGGCCCTGGCTCTGCACAGGCTGTCCAAGACCATTGCCGTCACTGGACTCCAGCCCTCCCGGACTTCCCAGGGCTGCAGGCCACCACCGCTTCATAGTTCCCGCTAAATGACTTTCCTACTCTCCAGAACTGAACGGGGGGTGCAGGCCACGGAAGTCCTTGCTTCTCTGCCTTCACTCTAGCCTGGAATTCTTTCTAAGACTTGGGAGCAGACTTGTGGGGATGATTTTTCTTTGAAATTATTGTCCATACCTGGAATCCTGCAATCTCCAGAGGCTTGGGATGCTAATGAAGGAAGGAAAGGATGACTTCTTCGTTCTCCTTTTGCGGTTCTCCTCTTTTTCTAGAGCCAAGAAAGCAAAAGGGCCAGGCAAAAGCCATGCTTGGTGGGGAGAATCTTCAATCCCTAGGGGAGCAACTGGGCATCACTCTGCTAAGGGAAGAGCCTTCTGCAGTCAGCCAGTTCCATCATGCAGGAGCTGAGTCTCCAGGACATGGGGCAGCCCAGCCTCAGGCCCGCCGCCCAAGTCCAAGAATCTGCGTTCTGTGACTGTGGGTTTGGTGAGCACTCTGCTTCCCCGCAGCTTGCACCCACACTAGGGGACAGGGCCTCCCTGGTGGCGCAGTGGGTTGAGCAGGTTACTGTGAAGCATCTGCGGCTGCACAGTAGCAGTGAGAGTTCGATCCCCAGCCAGGAAGGGGACCCACATGGCGCAGGAGACCTCTCCTGCCTCTCCGCTGCTCTCCTCAGCAGTGGGTTTTGGTCGATCTGCCTGTTCTGCTCCCCGTTCTGTCTCCAGTGGATCTTCTCACCTCCTGTGCCTCTGGCCTGTACCCCAGTTCTTACATGTATAATAAATAAATCTTTTTTAAAAAACAAAACAGTGGGGTATACTTAGAAGTACAAGAGCAAGTGGAGATGGTTAGTTCTTGTGATATGCTAACAGTAGGCCTGGAGCTGATCCCTTTTGAACTTTCCCCAGTTGTGATGAATACCAGACACCCCAGGACAGGAGCCCCGGGGACGGAGGGAAGTCTATCATCATTTTCCATGGCTTGGTAGTTTTCCACTACATGTATTTAACAGACTTTAATTCCATTGATGAGTGTTTATTTTGTTTCCAAATATTTACTATTATAAATAACACTAGGTTAGAGGAAAGAAAAATAATATAAATGAGACTTTGGATCTATAAGAAATAGGAAGAACGTTAGAGGAAGAACAAACGTAGACAAAATTAAAAAATATATTTTCATAACCAGTCTAATAGATAACTAGCTGTTTGTGTAAAAATAGCAATGTAATGAGTGATTACAGGTGTCATTATAGGGAACAATGGCAAAGTTTAAGGGACAGAAGAACTAGGGATACTCTGTCACATGGTGTCTGCACCTATAGTGAATCTGTGTCACAGAACTGAAAGTAAATTATAGTTTTATGGTAAACGCTACTGCACAACTAAAAGAGTTTTTTTAAAAGTTTAATTGATATGCTAGAAGAGGAGAGAAATGCAGGAACATAAGATCTTCCATTGAAATCAGAAAGTAGAAAAAGAATAAAAAAAAACAAGAAAAAATACGGAACATGGATTAAAAAGTTACAACTATGGTATCTGTTGCTTCAACAAAGCCATAAAATACCAATTAAAAGAAAATGTCCGAGCAAATGAAAAACTATATGTTGTCTATGAGGAAGGCACTGTTAGGATAAACATGTGCAAATCAATAAAAAGTAAAGGAATACAATTTTAATACAAATCAAAATCAAACAATTGTATTAATTTCAGACTTTTGTTGTGAGAAAAATTAGTGAAAATAAAGAGACCCCCTTACTACATAATGATAAAGAGGTAAAATCCCCAAAAAGACATAACAATACTTAATGTGTATGTACCTAACAACATAGTCAAAACACATGAGGTAAATTCCACTATTACAATGTAGATTTCAGCACACACCCCCCTATTTGTAATTTACAGATCCATGGGACAGAAAATCAGTAAGAATTTAGGCAAACTGAACAGAACCATCATCAACTGGATCTAATTGACATTTATATAATGCTTCATTTAACACCAGCAAAATACACAATTTTCTTATGTTCCTGTGGGAAGTTTACCGAAGATATACTGCATTTGGAAAACTATACTAAATCATAACAAACTCAAAATATTAGGAATCATATAATTTGTGCTCTCAGACCACAATAAAATTAAACTAGCAATCAATAATAGAAATACAGCTGGAAAATATCCAAACATCTGGAAATTATAAAGTACATTTCCAAGTAACATGTAGATTAAAGAAACGTTAAGATAGATTAAAAAGATATTTTGAACTAACTGAAAATAAAAATACAATTTATCAACACTTGTGGAATGCAATAAAAGCAATGTTTAGAGGAAAATTTATAGCATTGAATGCATATGTTGGTAAAGAAGAAATAATTTAAAATTCATAATTTAAGTGCCCATCTTAAGAAAGTAGACAAAGAAGAGAAAATTAAATCAAAGGTATATATAATACAATAATAAAAATTAGAGAATAAATGAATTTAAAACAAAAATCAATAGAGAAAATCAACTGTGTTCTTTGAGAATATCAATAAGTGGATTAATCTCTGCCTAGGTTTAAACAAGAAAAAAAGAGAGAAGACACAATTTGCTAATATCAAAAATGAAAAAGTGGTCATTATAATTGGTCTTGTGCATACAAAAAAGAAAATAAAGAAATATAGTGAACATATATTTTTAAGAAATTATATTCAAGAAATGTAATTATACCCACATTCAGTAGCCTAGATGAAATGAACCAATTCTTTGAGAGACAAAATCTGTCAAAACTCACAAAAGAAATAGATAATCAGAATAGGACTATATCCATTAAAGAAATTGAATAACTTTTCCAATGGAAAATAAATCATAGCAATTATTTAAATTACGTTAGGAAGTTTATCTTTATACCTGAATATTTGCTGATATATAATAATTTCCATAAGATACATTCCTGGAAAGGAATTGCTGGACCAAAAGTATACACATTGTTCATATTTTAATAGTCATTGCCAAATTTCTCTATTAAAGTTGGTGACAATTTATAAGAGGTTTATTTTTCTGTAAACTTACTAACCTTGAGAATTGGAAATTTATGACTTTGTAAATTTATAGTTAAAATATGGATTCATTAATACTTAAATCACATTTAGTTCACCAAAATAAATGTAAAATATTTTTTGTGGTTGTAGTGGTTTTGACTATATGTTATTTTTTTCATTTCTAAATTTCTAAACCTCAATTCCTTTAGTATTACTGTAGTAATAGTATTATATGATGCTTAAATTTTTGAAGCATGTTACATGAGCTAATTAATTTCACCCTTAATTAAATTAAGGTAATTAAGGTAATATTATTTCCATTTAACATATATAAGGAAATTGAGGCACAAAAGATAAAATTATCTAATATCATGAGGAATTTAGAATTTAGATCTGCCATAGCAGCAGAATGTCTACCTTAAATATTATGTTAGTCTAATTTTCATGGGGTGTTAAGTTTTAGAATGCACACACAGACACATACACACATGCAATTTTCTAAACAAGACACCAAAGGCAAACATTATAAATGCATTGCTGTGTAAATTTGGTTCAATACATATTGTTCCAATTATATTATCAAAATTTGTTATAATCAAAACAGAAATAGCAAACTGGGTAAAATAATATATTGATATATTGTAGAATAAACCTTGTCAACCTCCACCTTGACCCATTGCCAGTGATGCATGTACTCAAATTGTTTCCAGTATGCCCATTGTTTTCATTATTTACATTAAATATTTTATCCACACTTTGATTATTGGTAGAAATAATTGTTTCTTTTTGAAAGTGGTTGTTCACTGCCCCAAATGTTGTTGAATGAGTCATCCATCCTTTATCCATAGATTTAAATTCTTTATTATATAAACTTCATCATGCTCCTGAATTTTCTCTTTTGTTTCACTGATTTTTCACAGAAACCCAAACCATACTGATATTACCATTGTAGCTTATACTATACGGCAAGACTTCCTGAATTACTATAATACAAAGTTTTTCTTGAGTATTCTACTTATTGTTTCTTTCACAGACTTCTAAGTCATTTAGTTGAATTCCAAAATATCATATAATTTGTTCTAATTACATTCATATTAGCATTAATCATTGCTCAGTTGACTTAGCATTTAGTCTAGTTAACTGCAATTTAACTTTAATTTGAATTTTTTCACTATATTTATATAGATCGTGTACTTTAATTATTTTGCAATATATAGAAAAATGTTTTGATCAATTTTGAGGTTTAATATTTGGCATTTTCATTGTCATTTTTATATAAATATATAGGGCCTCCCTGGTGGCCTAGGGTTAAGGCTCAGAGCTATCACACTATGGCCTGAGTTTAATCCCCAGCCAGGGAGCTGACCCACATGGTGCCACAGACCTCTCCTGCCTCGCCCACTGCTCCCCTCAGCAGTGTATTTTAGTCGATCTGCCTGTTCTGCTCCCCACTCTGTCTCGGTTGGATCCTCTCACCCCCAGACCTCTGGCTTACTCTCTAGGTCTTCTATAAACAAGCAAACAAACAAATCTATCTTAAATATAATATAAATATATAATTAAAATTTGAATTTTATTTGACTACTAGTTATTAAGAGACTATTATTTAATTTTCTAATTGTTACTGTTTTTAAAAAAATGTCATTAGTCATTAATTATACCTTTGTTAGGTGTGGACACAGTTCTGATTTTATTTTGAAGTTTATCGGTACGTTTCATTGGCTGATATAAGATTGACTTTTAACAAACATTATATGTCTGCTAAGAAATAAAGCATGTTTTCTGTATAAGACAAAATGTTATATTATTCAACTTTTCTCCTTTGCTTTCTATTTAACCTGCCAAATATAAAATCAAGTTAAAGAATGTCAATATAGCTGTGTTTTCCCCATTTCATTTAATATTTCTAAAGACATTATCACTTGGGTAATTCTCATTCACTTGCCAGCATTTATGTCTGTTGGCCTCTGTTCTAGGTAATGGTGAGAGTTTCCTTCCATTTGTCTTTATTCATACTCGGGCAGAATTGTACATGTATGTATGCACCTGTGTGTGTATGTATGTGTATGCATGTAAAGGGGGTGTGGAACCAAACCGAGGCCTCCCAGCCAGATGACACGTTGAACAGGAAGTTGCCAAGTTATACTTGGTAAGATGGCTTACTCTTCAACCTTTATCCCCTATGAGTCAAACGTGCCACACGGTGACCTTAATTGTGTGGCCTGAGGAAAAGGAAGGGCTCACCTGGGAGGTGGAGCATGAAGCACTCAGATATGTCTGCAGCCTGGGCTTTTTCTAGTTCCCTCTTAACTCCTTGGTTTGTATCTCACTGACTCAATGATTACAAGTCATATGGTGACCACTTGTCATTCAATATGGCCTTGCCTCTAGGAGTGATTCTCATGGATTCAAATGTATTTAAAAGCAGATTTAGAAAATCATCCATATAGGTGCATGTGAGTGATGGTAGCTCTGTGGGCTCTGCTACTTGGGAAAGAGGTGATAAAATCCAGTGTCAGATCAGAGGAAGCCAGCCATCTTGTTGGCAAGACACCCAACATTGCATCTCCCTTTTTCAAAAATCCATGAATGTTTCACAGAGAAATTAAGGTTGCTTTGAGTCTGTCTTTCCAGTGACTAAGCAGTACAACCCAAAGACTAACAAACAGGAGATACAAAACTGAGAGTCAATATTACCTTTTGGGGGACTCACACCAATAAGTTCCATCTTGCATTACTTCCACAGCCCCCTCCCACCCTCCAATTTTTCTAGCTCTATTTCATTCTGGCATTTTATCATCAGAGACTCTAGAGTTGATTAAGGGAAGTAAAGAATCACTGGAATCTAGTTAAGTCTCTACCCAATGCTGAATTCCCTTTCCTTTATTCCCCCCAGTTTCACTCCTCATTTCTTATTTTCTTTCCTGTCTATACCATCTCAGTACTCATCTCTAAGCTATTTCTCATGCTGTCTTTCACCTCCAATCAGGTGGCGTGTGGCCAACCCCTTTGTCCACCCCACTATTCAAAATTTAGTTCAAGTTCTACCTTCTCAATGGATTTTTCTTTTGACAAATAATTGGGTCCTTCGTTTTATTTATTTTTTTGACACCTCTGGTTAAATTCTTCATCACACTCAATTAGAAATTTTCAATTTGTTTGCATTAGTCTTCAAACTGTCAAGTTAATCAGATGTGGAGGGTTAGCAGTCTCTTCCTATTCCACTTTGACCTAGTCTGGCAGAGTTGTTCGGTAAATTGTGGGTCATCAACTAGCATTTCCCATCCAACAGAGGAGCTGGCATTGCTTTAGCTGGTTCTGAAAAGAGAAATGTGATTCCTCATATATGAGTAAAAGTTTAAATCAGAAGATGATTCTGTGACTGTGGTTTCTGATTCACATCGACATTCGTCTGCCTTGGTGAGAGTTCCTCTCCTCCCACTTCCAGCTATGAGGTGTTTATTTGGACTTTCTGGTCCATGTGCCATTTTCAGAAGCTGAAACGCTCTTTTCGGCACACGTACATGTAGAGTGGAGTGACGCCTCCCTTCTCCAGCCATGTAAGATGTGGTCTGCTCTGATTTCATATCCAAATTTCATCTATTTTAACGTACAGCAATTACACTACGTAAAGTCTCTCCCCGCAGAACCACACATCTTACTTTCCACTGTCTGGCACCTCCTGTCATCTGAAAAAGGGGCTCGGAGCAGAGTGAGCTGTGTATGAAAGAACAAGCTCATCAAGCCCCCAAATACCCCCTCCCCCAACACCGACAGTCATCCCACTCCTCCTCCCTGCCAGATCCCCCCAGTGTTAAGAACTGGGAGGCCAACACAGCCTTATGATTCAGTAACACAGCCTCAAGTCTGGATAGTGAGGGGGTGGTATCTACAGCAATTCAAGGAAGTATTTTAGACACAACTCTAAACCGTGGCCAAATAGAATTATACTGAGTCACCCTCTCTCATGTATTTGGTTGGGGTGAGTTAAGGGAGTGAGTTAATGTGAGTAGAAAGGTACAATTCTGTGGTTATATCAATTCTGCAAAACCAGATATCATTTTTGGAATTTCTGAGATGTGTTTGTGCTGTAAATCTTAGACCCTTGGTATAGATGCTTTCTTCTTGGAGGACGAAGAGACAGAAAGGAGAGGTGCTTGGAGAGACCTGTCAAAGCACTGAATGGCCCAGAAGCTTGTTGAGGGCAGATGCTAATTCATGTCTACCTCAAAGAATCCAATGGCCATTAGTCATTCAACTTGCACCATTCTGACTTCAGTAGATTAAATCTTCAAATGAAAGGATGCAGCAGGAATTGGATTTTCCTGCCCTGTGGACAGAGTGGCCAGAAGCTACTAAGCAACACTGGATGCAGATTTCCCTTTGGTTCAAAGGTCAAATCCAGAAGCTCCAAATTGCACTTTAGCATTCTCTCCATGTCTGCTTCTCCAGGCCAATATCGTATCCCACACATTCTGTGCAATGCTGGCTTTATTCAACCCCAGCTCTTTGGGCAACGGTGGCAGAGAAATCACCACCAGGGAGGCCTGAAAAGCCAGACACTAACACACATATTTATGGACAACTAATCTTTGACAAAAGAGAAGGGATATGCAATAAATGGATAATAAATGCAGTAAATGGTGCTGGGAAAACTGGAATACCACATGCAGAAGAATGAAGCTAGACTACTACCTCATACCATTCACAAAAACCAATTCAAACGGATAAAACATAAGATCTGAGACCATAAAATACATAGAAGAAAATATAGGCAAAACACTACATGACATGAATCCCATACAAGTATTTTTAAAATCAACTGTTAGATAAAATATGTTATGTCCTTCTAACTGGATAAGTGTAGTTTCATTACAGTCTGCAATGAAGAGACAGCTACCCAGTTCCACACCCACAAACCACTGCCCACCCACCTACACATAACTCCCACCTATCTCTGCTCTCTGTTGCACCCCAAAGGACTTCCTAGTCATCCATGTCATGTGTGTGCTCTGTTGACACTGCTTGCTAACAGAAAATCCCTAGCCTAATTCCAACCCAGGGTGTGTGGTTTGCACTTGGGAGTTTGCACCCAAGGTAGAGGCCAACACAGACCTGGGAGCTCACTCTGGACCCCACATAACTGGCGTGTTGCAGACAAGGAGTCTCAGGCTTTGTCCATGCCCTTGTCCTGTGGCCTTGAGTCACATGTCACATTACACAACTCCGAAGCTAAGGAATAGATCAGAAAAATCTGGAATGTTGAAATACATTCTTTAAGGAGCATCTTCTCCAGGACATACTCAGTTTTCCAGACCTAGAATATTATTCACTTGGCCACATTGAATCCTCACTGGCATTCAAGTCACCAACTTCTATAGAACCTTGAAAAACCTGCCTACACTCTGTCCTCAGCCTCATTTCTCCACAGTCACTGCAGCTGGGAATACATTACTTTCACAACTCTGACACTCTAGTCAGGCTTATCAACTGTCGCTTTGGTGAGGATCACAGTCATTTCTGTCCAAATGGACTTCTCATCCATCTCAGAGTCCAACCCTTCATTCTTGAGATATGTCCTTCTCTGGCATGCCAGGTCCTGCCCTGGCTGGGATTTTCCCCTGACGTCACCCTCTACCCCTTCATCTCCTTAGCCAGAGTCTGCCCACGGCCAGATGTTTAAATGTCAAACCATTCTAATGAAGCTTGGAGTGATCTTATCCAGATCCCTTGGTGTAAAATATCAACATTTGCTGGTCACGCCGTGACCTATAATTCTCCTGGAGTGGTTCTCACTGATACAAAGATCTCCAAGCCTGGGAGATAGACTGGAGATTTTAATTTTAATAATGAAGGACTGTGTGGATATACATACACACAGGAATTTTAATAACGAAGGATCGTGGAGGGAGATACCAGTTACTCTTCACCCCATTTCCCCAGTGGGAATATTGTGTATAAATGAAGGTGACGTCAACATCAGAAAACTGCCTTTGGTACAATACACGGCATTAATTCTGCCTCCACCAGTTTTGCATACACGTGTGTGTGTGTGTGTGTGAGTCTCTCAGCAGTTGCATCACAAGCCTAGATTCATGGGCCACCACCACCATCTAGGTACTTGGCTCCCTTGAACTTGAGCTTGGCCTTTGTAGTTTGCATCCTTAACTCCTGCCAGACACCAATCTGCTCCCCATCCCTATCTGTGCTTTGTCAAAGGAAATGGAAGCATGCAGTTTGTATTATTTCGAGACTGACTTCTTTCAGACTAATAATTCCCTCACGATCCATGTTGCTTTGCTGTTTTGCTCATTTTTCAATTGTTATGTAATTCATATGTCCCACAATTTGTTTAACCATTTACTATTGGAGAGTGTTTGACTTGCTTCCAGTTTTTACCTGTTATAATAAAGCAGCTAATCGTTTATGTTTTTGTGTAAAAGCAGCTTTTCATTTCTCTGGGATAAATGCAAAAGAATGAAATTCTTGGCCTGTGCAAGTATATGCATTTTTAAAATAAGGAACAGTCAAACTATTTTCCAAAATGGTTATCCCATTCTATTCCTATCACAAAGTTTGAATGATCGTTTCTCTGCATCTTCACCAGCATGTGTTGATGTCATTTTTTTTAAAGTTTACCCATTCTTATAGGTGTGTTTTAGGATCTCATTGTAGCTTTAATTTTAATTACTCTAAGGGCCAATAGTATTGAATATCCTTTAATTTTATTTTATTTTGGTCATCTGTATATCTTCTTTTATGTAGTGACGACTCATGTTTTATGGTCATTTTCAAACTGAATTGTTTGGTTATTTTATTGTTGAGTTCTTAATATATCCTGAATACACAGTCTTTGCCAGACATGGAACTTACCAAAGAACTTACCTCCTCAGTGCATAGCTTGCCTTTCAGCTCCATAAAGTCTTTTACATAGTAAACATTCTTTCAGTTTTGATGAGGCCTACTCTATTTTTTCCTCGCCTAAATTATGCTTTCGGTATCCAGTCAGAGTTGTTGTCTACCTGTAGGTCCTAAGACTTCTCCTATGTTCCTCTAGTCCTTCTATTTTTCATTTAAGTCTGTGATAGATTTTGATCTAGTCTTTTTGTGGGAGGTCAGGTGTAAGCTGAGCTTCCTTGCCTTGCTACGGATGTCTAATTGTCCATTGTCGTTTGTTGAAATTGTCGTAATTCCCCATTGTATTGCTCTTGTGCCTTTGGGGCCCTCCCTGGTGGCGCAGTGGGTTAAGCAACGCACTATGAAGCAAACTGCAGCCACAGCAGCACGAGTTTGATCCCTGCCGCCAGCCAGGGAGGGGACCCACATGGCGCAGCAGACCTCTCCTGCCTTGCCCGCTGCTCCCCTCAGCAGTGTACTTCAGTTAATCTGCCTGTTCTGTTCCCCACTGTGTCTCTGGTGGATCTTCTCACCCTCCACTTCTCTGGCCTGTACCCAGTTCTTGTATGAATAAATAAATAAATCTAAAAAGATAAAAAAATCACTTGGTCATACTTGGTGGACAATTTCTAGGTCTTCTGTCCTGTTTCATTGATCTCTGTGTCTTTCTCTTTGCCAACACCAGACAATCTTTATTTTTTAAAATATATTTATGACATCATGGGTCATCTTTCTATAGTTACTGCTCCCCTTAGGTGTGGCCTCCCAGAGATAATCCACCTGCATGCACCGCCCCCCGTGTCTCCCTCCCCCACTCCCTTCACTCCGCCTCCCAGGTCTTCTTGTTGGTTCCCTATTCCCTTTTCTCTCCCCTCCCCTCCACTCCAACCTTCTCCCCCAGGTCCCCCTAGGGTCCCAATCATCTTGTTGGCAGTGTCAGTCATTCTGGAAAAAAAAAATACTGTGATGGAATACTACTCAGCAATCAAAAAAGAAAAACTGGATGCATTCATAGGAACATGGATGGAACTGGAAGGGATGATGCTCAGTGAAGTAAGTCAGAAGGCAAAAGAAAAATACCAGAGGGTTCCTCCCCTAGGAGGAATATAAGGGAACCAAATAAAGATCAAGGGAAGGAATAAGAACAATAATGACAATAACAATAAAGACAGAAAAACCAAAAATGAAAAGACAAGGACAGATTGGGGACACTTGGTGGGGAGAGAGGAGGGGGAGGGTTAAGGGCAGACAGGAGCATGGGGGACTGAGGTGAGGGTGCACTGGTGATATGGTGATGGGGAGTACATGGGGATTACAATCGATGTCAAATATAAATAAATAAATAAATAAATAAATAAATAAATAAATAAATAAATAAATAAATAAATAAAAACACTGCAGCAAAATCCAAACCTAACAAAAAGAATGAAGGAGACTCCGCTTCTCAGAAACAATCTGAGGATCTGCCGCCTTGCCAGTGAGCAGACCAAGGGGTGCCCCGAGAACCCGAAACAAGTGCGCTAAATGGGTTCTGCCATCTACCAGGTAAAGGCAGAATATTCTCTGGGTATGAAAGAACTTTAATGGAATGACTGTACGTAGAGAAGAGAAAGGACATAGTTTTCCAACAAAACACCCAATGTCACCCATCCCCTTATGGGCAAATGCCCAGACAGACAGTCTTGGCCCAAAGCAGGGCTGCTGAGGCCTAAAACTGCCCCAAGTCTAAGGCACCTCTGGCAGGAAACCACAGCCAAGGGGCAGAAGGAACCAGGGGAGTCTGGGATGAAAGGAGCAAACTCAAAGCACCATCAAGGTAGGAGCTGCCATGGTCAGCTTGTTCCCCCACGAGTCTGTTCCAAGTGTCTCCACCCGTCTCGACTCCAAGTGTCTCCTTCGAGTCCTCAGGCCCCTGTGCCAGCCAAATGCCAGGAAGCAAGTGGCCCCTTGGTCCCATGTGTCTCTGCTCCATGGGTTTCCTCAAAGTTCTCTCTATCTTCTCCTGACGGTTCAGCTCCACCCTTCCTGGAAACTCCCCTTTTTATGGAGATGACACTGTCACAACATCTTTAGATCTGTGCTTCCAAATTAGGAATTTCAATAATAATAATAATAGTAATACTACTAATAATAAAAACATAACAAAAACAAAAAGACAAGGACAAATTGGGGACACTTGGTGGGGGGTAGGGAGAGGGTGGAAGGCAGCCAGGAGCACAGGGGAATGAGGTGACGGTGCACTGGTGAAATGGTGATGGGAATACATGGGGATTGCAATTGATGTCAAATATATATAAATACAGAAAAAAATTTTAAAAAATTAGGAATTGCAATGGTTTAGAGACATCAGCCACGGTATCAGGTCCAGGAGATCTGCCTGTTGAAGACCCACGTGCTGGCTTCCTCGGGAGGCGGCCTCTCCAGGCCTCCCAGAGGAGTCCATTTACCAGGCTGGCTCCTGCTCTCGTGCTAACTAGGCCTCTTCCTCTGCTGGCCCAGGTAGGGGTCCCCCTGGCCCAGGCAAGACTTGTCATCCAGCATCTGAGCCTTACCTACCAGAACACCTGTCCACGGGCTTGGGCTGGGGGCCCTGGAAGGGGGAATGGGTCAAAAACAAGAGCTCCCGTGCCTCTGAGGGCTGCTTCTTGCCTCCTCCTTCTCCTGCAGCTCCAAAGCCAGACCTCAGCCGTGGTGTGCGGTTTAGACTGTCTGCAGTCTGCAGGGGCTACACCACCACATGTTGGAAACTGGTTTGCACCCCAGGGCTGGCAAGAAAGGATTACACAGGTTATGAGAAGCTGCCCAGGTGAGACTGTGCTGGGCCCATACCCGAAACCTTTTCCCGGCTCCAGATTGATCCATCCTGCCTAACAACACACCGCTATTCCACCATTGCCTCCTCTGCTTAGTTACCGCCTTAGACCCCCCGGTTAGCAGGCTGCCGTTTCCTCTTGCCCCAGCCCAGCCCCAAATAATAGAGTCTCTTCATTTTGAGTCTACTGAGAAAGAGTCTTGATGCCAGGACCCATAAGTTCACTGAGAATTGAACCTTAAATGCCACCTTCTCAAGAATCAATTTCGATACTCCACAGAATTGGAGTGTGAACAGTCAAACTCTAAAAGGGTCTACGTGGCCATCTCATCTGCCAGGGTCAGCTGTTACCCCGCGGGCCCTCTAGTCATTAAAAAGCCACAGTGACCTCCCTGGAAGGAAGCCAGTCAGAGGGGAATTCGGACACGATCTATCACATCGTGTGAATTGTCTGTAATTTTTTTTTTTAAAGATTTATTTATTTATGCATACAAGAGCTGGGGTACAGGCCAGAGGTGTGGGGGGTGAGAGTATTCACCACAGAGAGCAGGAAGCAGAGCAGGCAGATCAACAGAAGTACACTGCTGAGGGGAGCAGCGGGCACAGCAGGAGAGGTCTGCCACACCATGTGGGTCCCCTCCCTGGCCGGCAGCAGGAATCGAACTCGTGCGGTGGCTGCTGTTTGCTTCATAGTGCATTGCTTAACCCACTGCGCCACCAGGGAGGCCCGAATTGTCTGTAATTTAAGGAGGGGGGAAAGGCCTTCCCATCCCAGAACCAGGAAGTCTGAGGGAATCAGGCTTTAGGGCCAGCTGGAAGAAGGGCCCAAAGAGCCCCCAGGCCAGAGGGCCCAGTGAGAGCTGGAATTCCACTGAACAAACCTTTTGTTCTTTGGCCACTAGTTTTGGTAACAGTGGAGACCAGCCATGGCGGCCTGTCTTTGCTGCCCCTGAAAAGGCTTCTCTGGACAGGAGGACGACCCCTTGGCGAGAGCAGTGAGTGGAAACCCGGTGGTAGAAAGTTGAGGGCTGTCCAGGTTGGGGGAGCCGCCACCTCTCCACCTCCCTGGCAAACCCCCCCTTGACCGAGCCCACCCAAGCCTCAGCGTGAGCTCTGAAAGGAATGGATAAGAGTCAAATGTTGGACATATGGGCCCCCTCCAGAGAATTTCTGGCATTTTCTCTTGGAGAAAGAGGGCTGCCTGGGGCAGCAAAGTCTAGACTTTGAAAGTAGACAGCCTGGGTTCACATTCCAGCTCTGCCTCCTACTAGCTGCTTGCCCTCAGTTTCCCTGCCTGTAAAATGGGAATAGGTACAGTGCCTGCCACAATGATGGCTCTTATGCCCACGGAATGAAATAAGACTCATCCGGTGCTTCCCTGGAGGGAGGAACCCTATCTAAGTATTGGTTAGAGAAGAAAACAATTAATAAAATTAGCAGGAGAATAAGGAAGGGGAGAAGCAAGACACAGCTCCCTGCCCTGGCGTTTTTTCCTAAGCGTGTAAGGAGACCCTCACCCGGCCTTCTCTGCACCCAGCCTGCCCTTCCACCTCTGTCCTGAGCTCTTCAAAGCTTCCCATGGCCCTTAGGCTTGGAAGGTGCTTGCACTACACACCCCAGACAGGGCAGGGGCTGTATGAAGGGGCGGGCCCCATAAAGGCAGAGGACAATGCCCAGTCCTTGGGGGCCCCAGTCCTTGGGAGGGAGGCTGCCCTCCCTGCACCCCTATGTTTGCTGCGGTCTCATACTTCACTGTGTCTCCAGCCAGCCCCCAAAGTACTAGCCGCTCCCGTGCTGAGTGCATCCCAGGCAGCCAGCGTGGATTTGATTTCAAGTTCTGCCTACAAGCAAAACGTGCTCCCAGCTAGCCTTGCCTTCAGCCTATGTCTGTGGCTCTGCCCTCGAGTGCAGCCTCTCTCTGCCCAGATCAAATGGACACAGGCCCCTGCAGCCCGGGTTCTTCCTCTGACCAGCCAGCTCCAGTCTGGTGCGTCCGCTATCCACTCTGCTGCCCTCACTGTCATCCTTGGAGCCCGCCGCCTTCCTCGCTGAACCTGGGTCCAAGCGAGGCTTCTCTCTCCAGACAGGCTCGGCCTGAGCCCCACCCAGAACGCAGTGTCAGCTCCACCTCCTGCTCCTCACTGGCTCTGCCTTTCCGGCCCCAATTCCACACCTGCAGTACTTTGAAGTCCTTCCCCACCTGCAACGTTTATTTATAGATCCACTCTGAGTCCTGGTGTTCCAATCCCTCTCTCAGTCTACCCAACTCTCCCTGCTGGCCAATGGGGTGTACACCCCAGCTGCCTTTCCTGGAAGCTTCAGGGCAGGGAGGGCTGTTGCTGGGCCACTTCCCGTGATGTGGAATCTCTTGCATCAGCTTAGTCCTCTCTGCCTGAGCTCTGCGAAGGGAAGATTTCCCAGGCAAGAGCTTTCAGAGGCCGGCAGGGCTGCGGGGGAGTCAGAATGTTCCCTGACCTCTCACACCTTGTACCCCTGATTCTTCCATCACTGCGTGGACTCTCTTTCCCTCTACCACCTTTTCCTTTCTCTTCTTTTCCTCTTTCCATTGTCTTTCTCTTTCCCTTTCATCCCCTTCTTTGCTTGGAAGAACTTACTGTAAACCAACGTTGTCGAACAACTTTTATAAACAGTGCCCAACATCTATCACATTTGTGTTCAATATTTTTCTTACATATAAAGAGCTGACAGGCTGCTCTTCTATGATAGATGTACTTATTTCTTCTAAACTATCACTAACCAAGCATATCATTTTTATACAGTAAGTGTATATTCAATTTTCTACAGTTTTGACTACTAAGCAGGCTTACTGGTGAGACAAATGACAAATATATTGCAATATTAACAAGGGCTGGCTTAAGCCCATGTAAGACTGGAGTCAATGTTTGTTCTTGTTTTCCAGGGCTGAGAAGATGATGAGAAGCCAGGGTGGGCTCGGCGCTGGGGGTCCCCAACACAGCCCGGACAGGGGGGGTCTTGTCTCATAGCTGGCTGAATTCCAGGTATGGAAGCTGAAATCGAAGGCACATTTTCCCACACTAGAGTTTTACTCGGCTAAAGTGCTCACTTCTTTGTTATTTTTGGTCTTTATCTGTTGTCACTAGTGCCCGGTGCTAAGACAAGAACAGTTGTGCTTCTCTAAGGTCCCTATCACCTGGTCCCAGGTGTGCCAGCCCGTGATCAGAGCTGTGAGCCTGGAGCCACATGCAGGAAATGTCCATAGGACAATGCACCTGGAGTGCAGGTGCTCCTCCCCTCCACCCCTCCTCCCATTCATTCATAAAAGTGAACTCCTACTACGTGCCACACGTTGTGCCTCATGCACAGACCCATCTCACACTTCAAGAATGGTCAGGGCCAAAGGCAAGTTCAGGGTGAGCCAAAACAAAAGGACGGGTTTAAGAGGGATGGCCATGGAGAGAAATCTAAGCGAGCCACGAGCCAGGACATCAGGAAGGACTTGGCATCGGTTCTGGGGAACTTCTGGGGTTGAGGCGTCAATAATGGATCTGCTGCAATTCAACCACCGAGAGATATACGCGAGGCTTTTGCACTGACATTGAATCAGTTCACTGGGCCCATTGGATGCGATGCAATGTCAATGAGACTGTTATGTGTTATTGATGTCAGCCACAGAATAGATGAAAACATTATAAAAATAGCTTTTGTCGCCATTTACATTTTTTTCATAAATGGTGAAAGACATCCGTCCCCACCTGCCAGAGACGGAGGCCATGAAGGACTGGTTTCTTAACAGGGACTGTGGATCTGGGGAGGTCAGAGAAGGGGCACCCCACCCCCATGAAAAAGGACTAAGAACAAAGGCCGGG
This sequence comes from Galemys pyrenaicus, assembly GCA_019455555.1. Taxonomy (NCBI): domain Eukaryota; kingdom Metazoa; phylum Chordata; class Mammalia; order Eulipotyphla; family Talpidae; genus Galemys; species Galemys pyrenaicus. Next base: position 4,426,232 of record JAGFMF010011914.1, on the reverse strand, counting down.
AGACTGTGCATCTTCATGCATCAAAGGGAGGGAGGAGTACAGGTGCTCTTTTGAAATAGTGTTTTTGTGTCCTTTGGGTAGATCCCTAGGAGCGGTATTACTGGGTCATATGGTGGCTCTATTTTTAGTAGAACTACAATTGATATCAAATATGTATAAATAAATAAATTTAATAATAATTTTTATTAATTATATTTGACTACATCAAAATAATAAAATTTTTAAAAATGAAATTATATTAATTAAAAAGAATACATTTTTTGTTATTCAAGAAAAGGGGGGGAGGAGAAGGGCGGGCAACTGACTCAGGGAAGTGCAGGCTGAGCGGGGTTAGCATGTTCCTTTTTACCCAACAAACACCCACTGAGACTCCACTGTGTGCTAAAAATAGGATTTGGAAATAACTCTCCACGTCCCGATGGAGCTCACAACCTAATTTATATTCTCAGGGATCTCATCTAGAAACTGGAGATCACATCTGCCGCTTGGGTTTTTGTGAGGGTGAACAAGGTGTGTAGCTGGTACTCAATCCACATCCTCCTTCCCGTCGATCCTTCCTTCTGTCACCACTTTGTGAGTCCTCCCTTCCCTTGGTGAGTCCTCCATTTCTCACTCTTTGTGAGCCCTCCCATTCATCCCATCCGTGCTTCAAAGGAAGGGAGGGAGGGAGTGACTGAAGGAGGGGGTTCTGGAGGGAGGGGGTTCTGGAGGGAGGGAGCAAGGAGGGACAACTCTTATTTTTTTTAAATTTTTTTAAAAAGATTTATTTATTTATGCACACAAGCACTGGGGTACAGGCCAGAGGTGTGGAGGTGGGGGTGAGAGGATTCACCACAGAGAGAGGGGAGCAGAACAGGCAGATCAACTGAAGTACACTGCTGAGGGGAGCAGCGGGCCAGGCAGGAGAGGTCTGCCGCGCCATGTGGGCCCTCCCCGGGCCAGCTGCAGGGATCGAACTCGTGCTGCAGTGGCTGCGGTTTGCTTCATAGTGTGTTGCTTAACCCACTGCGCCACCAGGGACGCCCCAGGGACAACTCTCAAACCTGCATCGGGACCCTGTGGGGAGCTCAGAGAAGTGCTGTTTTCTGGTTCCCTGGCTGGACACCTCCAGGGGCTGGGCAGGTGCCCTCAGTACCATGTTGTGGTCGGAAGGCACCACAGTCACAGCGTGTGCCTGGGAAGACCAGGTCTGTTAGGTTCTGACGTACCTGCTCATTTCGACGCTGCTTCCTCCTGTGGCAAGACGCTAGGATGCCCTAAAGCTTCCCGCGTTCCAGTGCTTGAAGAGGCCTGCAGTTAGTCCAGGGGCAAGCCAAGCCTTGACTCCCCGGACCCAGGAAGTGCTCCTTCTGCAGGACCCCTGCTTCCTCTGCACTCGCTCCAGGGACAGGCTATCTCAGGCTGCTGCACATGTGTATTGCTGATGCGACGGTGAATTGCTGCAGTCACCATAAAAACCAGCATGGAGTTTCCGCAAAAAACTTTAAAAAATAGGGAGCCTCCCTGGTGGTACAAGAGGTTAAGCCCCGTACTATGAAGCATCTGCAGCCACTGTAGCCTGAGTTCGATCCCTGGCCAAGTTGGGGACCCACATGGCACAGCAGACCTCTCCTGTCTTGCCGGCTGCTCCCCTCAGCAGTGAGTTTCAGTCCATCTGCCTGTTCTGCTCCCCACTCTGTCTCTGATGAATCCTCTCAACCCCCCCATACCTCTGGCCTGTACCCCAGTTCTTGTATGCATAATAAATAAATCTCTAAAAAAAATAACAAAATGAATACAATCCAGAATTCCACTGCTGGTGTGTCCAGGGAAGGAAACCAGTCAGCTGAGTGGAGGACAGCCCAGCAGGTTCACAGCCATCATTTGCATCACTCGGGACACGGATGCAGCCCGAGTGCCCATCAACAGGTGGATGAATGAGGGACCTGGTGCATCCTACTAGTGCAGTAAGTCAGACAGGAAGATTGTGTGATCTTATTTATGTGTGGAATCTAAACAACGACAGCAGGCACAACAAAATTCATAGAAAAGGCTATCAGAGTTGGGGGTGGGGTTGGATACAGATGATGGAAAGGCACAGGCTGCCAGGGAGGAGGCACGTGAGTGTTGGTGATGGGATGGACAGAATGGTGACTGGGTCCACTCTGCTGTGTGGCACATTTGAACGCTGTTAAGAGGGTAAATCCTGAGTCTCATCATAAGGGAAAAATGCATTTTTGTCTTTCTTTTTTGTTTCCATATGATATGTTGAGTGTTCACTTACTAAGTTATTGTGACAATTGTCTCATGACATATATGTCAAGTTTTATGTCCATAAATTTATACACTGTTCCATGTCAATTGTAACTAAAAAAAATTGAAAAAATTTTAATAAAATGTTTGATTATGTTCATGGTTAGAAGAAAACAAAACAAAACAGAAACCAGTTTGACACTACCCAAGGTTGTCCAAGGTTGCGGGCAAGGCTTCTTCGAAAATAGACAAAGAAAGAAAGCAAGTGGGAAATTAAAGAGAAATAATGGATAAATAATTAAAGAATATACTTTATAAGAGTAAAAACTGCCAGATGCTGAGAGCCTTTACAAATAAAACACTTGAATCTCTTCAGGCCCATTTATCTACACATGGAAAAATTGCGGCATAGAAAGCTCTAGGCATTTTTATTAAACACTATACTTAAAATCTATAGCAAAAAAACCCCACATCTTTATTGGCATTAGTCTAGCACAAATTGAGGTTCAGTGTCCCAGGGTGGAGCTGGCTGCTCCCCTATATCTTCAGAACTGTGGTCTTCGCTGCAGACCATTGTTCTGTGGCTGTACATTCACCTCCACAATCTACCTTCTGGCTCTTTCCACCGACCACTGACACTTCCTGAGCGCCTGGTTGGTGGTTCTCAACTGACCCAGAACTTAAGCTTCACCAGATTGCCCCATTCACCTTCTATATTTTATTTCTAGGTCAGTCACACACTTTTTCTCTCACCAAGTAGTCACTAACAGAGAAGCAAACTGACTAGCAGTGAAGTTAACTACTGGTTAAGAGTGTTGGCTCCGAGGTAGAACTGTGCCTAAGTCTGAATAGCTGAGCCATTTTAGGAAAATATATACCTCTCTCTGCCTTTGCTTTCCTCTTCTGTAAAGCGACAATAATATACAATTTACCCTGTAGTGTGAAGAATAAATCCATTAATAAATGAGCAATTCTAAAACAAAATGAACATAGCGTTCGACGAGTATCACTGCCTACCTTTGAAGTGCTTCTATAGACAGGATTTGGAATGTGTGGCAAGAAATGAATCCCAGCTCCTCTGGCTATTTTAGGATGCCTTCTGCCCTGGCAGAAGGTGACAGGTGACTCACCACTGCTCAGCTCTAAATCTCAGAGAAGCCTCCCCAAAATGATCATAAAACTCCTACTTCTCCTGTTTCACACTCATTGCTAAGAGAAACCAGCTGTCCAGCTACAGGTCACAGACAAAAACAGCCCACTAAATGTGTCCTTCCTACATATTTAGTTTGCCAAGAAAATTGAGACAAGAGATAGCACTGTAGTTAACTACTGTATCCATCACTGTCAAAGATGTGGTTTGAGTTCATCTCTGTCAGTTGTGACAATGGGATCGCATCAGTTTAATCTCTGCCCAACAGCCAAGGGGTAAAAGTCCAAACTTTAGTTTTAAAAGCAGATAGATCCAAACCTGAATTCTGGGCAACCTGGCTTTGCAAAGTTAGTCAATATCATGGAACATCAGTTCCGTCATTTGCAAAGCTGGCGTGGTAATAGAGATGATATGAGCATCAAATATGGTCACGATATTGAGGAGATTCTCTGTGCCCTATTGTTGGGCATAACAAGATGAAAGGAAATCAGCAGAAAGGAAGAAGATCCACAGGGGCTCCAAAGAATGAAAACATCAGAAAGTCTTAAAATAATTGTGCTAAAATATATTTTTTACATTCAAAGAGAAAAAAATAGATTTAAAATGTGTGCAGGTGGTGAAATTTCTAAAATGATAGACTAAAAAGAGATATTTAGAATGATAAATTACACTGAAGTTAAGAACTCAGTGGATATATTTTATAACAAATTGCATTGGGCTAAAGAGAAAATTAGTAAAATGGACAATATGTCAAAAGAAATATATAGAAATGTAGTCTAATGAATTATAGGAGGAGACATTGTTAAGATGTAATGTTAAGATGTAATTGTTAAGATACATTGTTAAGAAATAAAAGATGTCAATGATAACAGTAAGACATCTGATATACATTCAATTGGAGTTACAAATGGAGAGGAGGGAGAAAACAGGGTAGAGGTATTCGAAGAGAAAATGTGTGAGAATTTTCTAAAAAAGACATCAAGCACAGATTTAAGAAGCCCAACAAATGCCAAAGAGAAATCCATGCTTATGCATGTAACAATGAAACTGAGGAATAAACGAAAGGGAAAAAAAAATCTTTAAAAGCCAAGTAAGACAGGAGATTATCTTCAGAGGAGTAGCAATGAGATTGACAACTGACTTACAAATAGATAAAATCCATGTCAGAAAACAATGAAGTAATGTGTTGTGTGTGTGTCTGTGTGTGCTAAAATAGTCAAACAAGAATTCACTGCCCCTCAAAGCATCTTTCAAGAATGAAAGTAATATGCATTAAAATAAAACATCAGTCTCATTCAGAATTCTGCTGGTGCAATAGTTCTTATTGCACCAACTTCCTCATCAATAAATGGAGACGATAAAATATTCACAATGAGTTAGTGGTGATGGATGGAAGAGTCCATTCAACTTGAAGAGTAAGGTGTGAAAGGAATACAAATAACTAAGACCCACATGGCAATGCAAAAAGGTCTAACACAAGTGCAAGTGAAATCCCAGAAAAAGAAGAGACAAATACAAATGGGACAAAAATATATTCTTAGTAACAACACCTCAAATTTTTCTGAAATTTGATGAAGCTAACCACAGATTTGAGAAGCTCTGAAAATATCAAATAAGAGCAATAACAAGAACATTCCATGTAACATACCTTGATTGAATTACTGAAAATTTAAAGTAAAGAAGAAATCCTGAAAAAACTAGAGCAAAGTGGCACTTTACATTATAGGGAACCATAGTTAGTGGCTGCTGACTTTGCACTGGAAGCACTGGAAGTGAGAAGATACAAGAATGACGTCTCTAAAACACCAAAAGATAAAAACCTGTCAATACAGAATTCTTTATCCAGTGAAAATACATTTCAAACCTGAGGATGAAATAGAGACCTATCTAGATAAACTAAGAGAATTTGTAGTTAGTAGACACATAGTGCAAAGAATGTTAGCAGATATTGTCCAGGTTGAAGGCAAGTAATGCTAATTTTCAGAAAGCAGTGCAGATGCAAATGCGCAGTAAATATAAGACTGTCTTCTTTCAACTAAAAAAAAAAGTGAAAGGCCCAAAGGCTACAAGATCCCCCACTATCTGAAATCAGGACTTTCTTATTTGGTATGATTTGCCAAGTTATGTTGTTTTGTCTGTGAATGTTATTACATTAATATACATGCAAGCATTTTTGAATGGACAAATCATACCAAATATGGTCAAGTTCTACTTTCAGATAATGGGGGAAACCTGTACTTGGAGTAGAATATGTATCAATGTATTGTGAGACTTATAAATTGTGTGATTTATATACATTGTATTTGATTTATTTAAATATATTTTATATATTATATGACTTATATAATATATACAATTATATGTATAATATATAGATTGTATTAAGTATAATATGTTAATGTAATATATATTATATATATATAAATTCTGTCATGTAAAGGACTGAATGGGAATCAGAAGAAGATAAATGAAACTAACTCTAATTAGAATGTGAAAACTTAAGGATGCAAATATTGGGACAAAGAGTAAAAAAGTAAACCAAACAAAACCCCAAATTGGTATAGCTAAAAACCCAGTGAAAATAATAAAAAATAAAATAAATTAAACTAAAAGATAGGGTGGGGAAAAATCAAAGAGCAAAATCAGAGGTAAAAATCAAAAGTAAATAGAAAATGAAAGATCCAAATTTTACAAGTCATCTAAAAGTATTTCAATAAGGTATAATTTAAATTAAGTATGAAGGGCTAAATACTCAGGGGAGGGATTTCATAAAGAATTAAAAAAACAAGATCCAATGATATCTTGCCTATGACAGATATACTTTATTTTTTCTTTATTTATATATATTTGACATCAGTTGTGTTCCCCATGGATTTCCTGGCACTCCCATATGGTCCAGCAATTGCACTCCCAGGAATATACCCACAGGACACGAAAACACTGATTCAAAAGAATACCCGCACCCCTATGTTTATTGCTTCACTATTTACAATAGGTAAGACCTGGAAACAACCTAAATGCCCAAAAGTAGGTGACTGGGTCAAGAATATGTGGTGCATATATACGATGGAATACTATTCAGCAATCAAAAAAGGTAAACTTTGTAGAAACATGGTTGGAGCTAGAAGCAATTATGTTCAGCAAAATAAGATGGATATGACAGATATACTTTAACTATAAAGACACAAAGAGAAAGTGAATGACTTGAAAAAGACATAGCATGTAAACAAAAAGAGTCAAAATCTCAAGGAGCTGGGAGGGAATGCCAAAAGAGCACCAAGATACACTTCTAAGGACATTCCAAATGTGGGACAAATTTAGCACCAAAACTAATGCTGGAGATGGATCATAATAATAAATGAATTAAAATGCTCTAATTCATAGTAATATTCTATAGAGAATGCCAGCTATTAAATATTGAACAAATAATAGAATTAGAAAAATGCAATTTAAAAAATCAATGTAAAATTAGTTTAGAGCATGCTAATTAATGAAATCATGGGAGGCTAAAACCGTCCATGAAAGTTTTTGTGGGATCAGGAAACGCACAGGGAGCTATCGATTGAATGTTTGTTCTTCCCCCAAATCACATGTTCAGAGCCTGACACGCAAGACATGACATTAGGAAACGAAGGTTTGGAAGATACTTGTTCTGAGGGGAAACCCTCATGATTAGGATCAGTGCCCTTATGAAGGAATCAAAATTTATAATACTTTTTATTTTGTCATTAAATCCATTTTCTTGCTTGATTGCTCACTTTTGGATGGTATTTGATTTCTACACTCAGGTGTAGCCCCTGTAATTCTCCCATCACCATCCATGATGATCACTGTATTCCTTGTGCTCTTCCCTTTCCTGTTTTGACCCCTCTCAACACCTCCCCTCCTCTCCCCCACTGAATGTTTCAGATTTGTGGTCAGTTTGCAAGTTTCATCTTTTTCCTGATCCTTTGTTCGGTTTCTCTATTTTCCACATATAAGTGAAACCATCCCATACTTATATTTTTCCTTCTGACTTACTTGGCATCATCCCTTCCAGCTCCATCCATGTTGTTCCAAATGACAGGAATTTATCTTTTTGATCACTGAATAGTATTCCACTGTGTATAGAGGCCACATCTTCTTGATTCATTCATGTATTTTGGGGCATCTGGGTTGTTTCCATATCTTAGCTACTATAAATAGTGCTGCAATATGTATAGGATTCCAAGTTGCCTTTCAAATTAGCGTTTTTGGGTTCTTTGGGTAGATTGCAGATATTTTTTAAATACTAAAATATGTGTTCTTCACTTCCAAAAGTAGGATGTCATTTGATGAATAAACATTAGAAATATTCTACTGAGATCCAGGGAAAGGCAGTGATTTCAGTCACCTCTACCGCTGTGGCTGCTATGTACTTTTTCTCTTGTCTGATTTGATTGGCTAATATTTTCAAAACTAAGAGATGTAAGAATTGGATAAGAAGTAAAACTTCCTGTCTTTGTATATGATATTATAGTATACCTGAAAAGGCCAGTAAATCAATGTTAAAAACAATATACACACAGAGAAATACCAAATACACAGATGTAGGTGAGGTAGGAGGATCTAAAATTAACATAAAAATCAATAGCCTTTATATATATAAATAATAGCCAGTTACAAGATATAATAGAAGATAAATGTCCACTAAAATAACAAAATGATAAATTCTTGTGAATAGATGTGAAAATAGATGTGCCATATACATACATATATATACATATGTGTATGTATATATATATGTATATATACACACACACATATACATACTTAGAAACACTCTGGAAGATTCACAAGTCTGCCTGAACAAATAGATGTGCAATCTTTGGTCTCAGAAAAAAAATAGCATCATAAAGATGTCATCTGGGCAAGTTTATAAATAAACTTATAATGATGGGGATGAAAATACCAATACATTTTTTCCCTGGATCTGGACAAAGTTTTTAGCATTCACATGGAAAAATAAATAGGTAAAAGTAGGAAGATTTAAAAAAGTTCACAAACCCTTTAAAAAATCAAAGCAATGCCATTATTAGGAATTTATTGTGAAGTTATCTCAACTGCTCATCCACTGGAGACTATTTGGATAAACTAAAGTATAGTCATACAATAGAAAATGTTCAATTCTAGAAGAGAATGGAGAATGTCTCTATAAACTATGATAGCAAGATTTTCTGAATGTTTTATCAGCTGCTAAGAACAAGATATATAGAGAATATGCTACCTTTTATCAAAGATTGTGAAATAACAGAAATACATTATGAAAATATATAAATATATACTATACATAGTATACATATATATATATGGTGCATTTACACCCTATGTACTTTTTGCTGGAGAAATACAGGGTGATGCATCAGAACTAGCAAACCTTTTTTCCTCTGAATATGTATAGGCGTGAACTAGGGCAACTTTATGAGAGTGAGACTTCCTTGAGAATCTTTAAAAGCTATGTAAAGTAGTTTTGAATTTTGGACTATTTAATTATTTGACATCTGCAAATGAAAATTATATCATAAGGATAAAAATGTGCAAATACAGATACACAGAATAAAATGAATTGATTTATATTTCAAGTTCACACCACTGATAACATAATCTTGGAGAGAAAAATGTTAATTCAAGGGACTTTGAACACAGTGCTTTAATCACATACTCCTACAGCAATTTATTATTGTTTGCTTGTTTAAACTTTGCATTTTAAACTACATATTGTTGCTTTACATCACTGCTAGTATTTTGGAAGTATGGGAACCTCTTAGGGGTAGTTACTGTTATTGTATCCACTGCCAAGCCCCAGAGTCCACCGCTATAGTACATTGTGCTTCCTCCCCACTTAGTGCTCACCCCTCCTGCACCCTCTTCCCCTGGTACCCTCAGTTCTATAGTCAGTTTGCAAAGGCTAGTTTTTAAGTTTGACTTTATCTGACACTTTTTCTGGTTTTTCTATATCCCACGTATAAGTGACACCACTCAATATTTGTCTTTCTCCTTCTGGCTTATCTCATTGAGCACCAACCCTTTCAGTTCCATCTTTGTTGCCAACAACGGCATGAGTGTATCTCTTTTGATTGATTTGTGGTATTCTATCGTGTGTAGAATACTTCCTTGATGCACTCATTTGTTTTGGGGAACTTAGGTTGTTCCCATAGCTTGGTTATTAGTGCTTTTGTTTGGAATTAGTGCTTTTGTTTTCTTTAGGTACCTGCCAATGGAAATGCTGGATCCTATGGCACATCCATTTTTACTCTTTTGAAAAACCATCAAACTGTTTTCCATAGGGCTTTGGACCAGTCTACATTCCTACCAGCAGTGTAACAGGATTCTTTTTTGTCTACCTTCTCACCAACACTTGCTGTTTCTGGTCTTGTTGGCATGGGCCATTCTCACAATATATTTTAAGGATAAAAATACATTTTAAATTGCAAAGGACTATTGCTCTTTATTCCAGAGGGTTTTTTTAAAGGTTTATTTATTTATGCATACAAGAGCTGGAGCACAGGCCAGAGCAGTGGGAGGTGAGAGGATTCACTAGAGACAGAGTGGGGAGCAGAACAGGGAGATTGACTGAAATACACTGCTGAGGAGAGCAGCGGGCCAGGCAGGAGAGGTCTGCTGCGCCATGTGGGTCCCCTCCCTGGCCTGGGATTGAACACACACTGCTGTGCTGCAGATGCTTCACAGTGTGGCGCTCAACCCACTGCACCACCAGGGATGCCTGATGGTCATGGTATGAATGAACAGTTCTAATTGTGCATCATGAATGGGGAGAATGTGTCAACGTGGTGCTGAAAACCAGGCTTCTCACTGAAGGAAAAAGGAAATAGAAGATTGAAATAACTTCCTCTCAAACTGGAGGTTATCAATCTGAGTTCAGAATTTTAAGAAAAAAAGTATTTCCTAATTATTTCCCCTAAAAGCAGTTGGAGCAATAGCATCCAGTTAGTAAGGTGCACACCTACATTCTAGATCTTGTTCTCTAAGTACCATCTCCTACTGGAGAAAACCACAGAGTTCTTGAAAAATGGCTGGTGACAGTCCCAGAACAGGGAAATTCAAAAAGAGCATAGTAGTTCTCACTTTTCTATAAAACAAGATTGTGCTCATTATTGTGATTTTTGTAGAATTCTGACCATCAATAGAGAAGGGATTATAAAAATCCCAAAATCACTGTGCAATCCCCAGTGTAAGTATGATGCAGGTGAGAATGAATTTTCAATAGGTTTGAAACACCTGGGTGAAAGGTTACTAGGACGATGACATTTCACAATCTTAAAGCAGAAGATATTTTGCCGATGACAGGGAGAAATATTTGCTTCCTATAGCACACCAACCACCAAGGAAAAGTCTTTACGCTGAAGATAAGACATGATAGTCATCGCCTCCACCAACCAGACACGTGTGCTTCCTGATCGGTAACCATAGGAAGTTCACACATTTTCCATGTCACATTCTTGCCAAAAATATTGAACCTAAATCAAGTCTTGAAAAACCATCAGAAAAATCTAGTGCATTAGATACATCCTGCCAGACACCCAGCCTGGTTCTTCAAAACATCACTCACGAAAGACCAAAAGTATAACAATTTAAAAAATAAAAAACAGGTGTCATTCCGAATACATTGATAACCACCAGCTTAGTCCTCATAAAAGCTTCCAGCCACATTGGGATCAGTTTTGAATAGAAATGTGAACTTAAGTAATTTGATCAATGTTGATACTCTGTGTGTTTAAAACTTCATTTGTTTATTTTTGTGTAGAACATAAATTTATTTATTTTTGTGGGGTACAGGCCAGAGGTGTGGGGGTGAGAGGATTCACAAGAGACACAGTGGGGAGCAGAACAGGAAGATCTACTGAAGTATGTTGCTGAGGGGAGCAGCGGATGAGGCAGGAGAGATCTGCTGTGCCATGTGGGTCAGCTCCTGGCTGGGGACTGAACTCAAGCTGCAGTGGTGATAGGGCTGAGACTTAAGCCGTAGGCCCCTTGCTTACGTTCTTGAGTGATTTCTGCATGTCAACCTTGATAAAGAAACTAGTATCAGAAAAATAAAAATAAAGTTCAACAAAGACATTTTCAGACAAACACAACTGAGATGACTTCTCATTGGCGGATCTACATTATGTGTTATGAAATAGTAATGGGAGTTTTCTAGGTGTAAGGAAAAAGATTCCAGATGGAAGATCAGAGAATATAGGAATTAATAAAGAGCTTGGGGCGCTTCTTCAAGAGGAAGAAGTGACTGATATTTTATGGTATTTAAAATGGATGGAGAATATTCAACACCAGCAGCACAAAAGCTGAAATTGGGCAAAGGTGTTAAAGTCCACTGCGCTTTCTGGAAGGCTTGTACAGTTACCAAGATGACATTAGATTTTGATAAGTCAAGGATGGAAATTGTCATCTCTAGCGTAGACTTCTCGGGCATGTTAACATTTGGAGGCATATATTCTTTCTTGTGGGGTACATTTCTGTGCACTGTGGAATGCTGAACAGCATTTCTGCCCTCCGCTAATTGGTTACCACTGGCACCTTGAAATTAATTTTATGTGTCAACTTGTCTGGGTCATGGGATGCCCAGACCAGTCTGGTTAAGCATCCTCTCTGGGTGTGTCTGCGAGATTAGCGTTTGGACCAACAGACACGTTGACTGCGCGGGGCCCATGGGTGCCATCATCCACTCCTTGAGGGACTGGATAGAACAGAAGGGGGAGAAGGGAAGACTTGCTCCTCTGCCTGACAGCTTGGCTGGGGCGCCCACCTTCCTGTAGGCATTGCCTCTTGGGCCTACTTAGCCTCCATAGTTGTCTGAGTTGATCTTTTAATAAATTGTAACATCCAAGGTCTGTCTTTAGACCTGGCCAAGCTGGGGGAATCTCCCCAGTTGAAAGCTCCTGCTCCAGGGTAGCCAAGTATATACTTGGCAAAGTAAGAGCAGAAGCACTGGAAGGATTTAAAAATAATCAACTCAGAGCTGAGAAAAGAACGGAAGGGAGGTAAGACTGAAAAGCACCTAGTAAGATGGTAGGTTTAAAGTGTCATATATTAAAATACCAATGAAAGAAACACCTTAACTAAAGATCAGTTTGGACCACTGAATTCTATGATGTTCTGGGGTTCATAGCAGCCCCGGGGGTAGGGGGTAGGGACTAAATACCCTAGAGTTGTTTGTTGTTTTTTTTAAGATTTATTTTTAGGGGCCTTCCTGGTGGTGCAAGGGTTAAGTCTCAGCGCTGTGAAACTGTCCACAGCCACTGCAGCTCCCAGCCCAGGAGCTGACCCACATGGTGCAGCAGCCCTCTCCTGCCTCGTCTGCTGCTGCCCTCAGCAGTGGATTTCAGTGGATCTGCCTGTTCTGCTTCCCACTCTGTGTCTGGTGACTCCTCTAACCACCCCCCCCACATCTCTGGCCTACACCCCAGTTCCTGTATGTATAAATAAATAAAAATAAATAAATATATACCTTAAGATTTATTTATATATGCAAAAACTGGGGTACAGGCCAGAGGTGTGGGGGTGGTGGTGAGAGGAGTCCCACCAGAGACAGAGTGGGGAGCAGAACAGGCAGATAAATTGAAACACACTGCTGAGGGGAGCAGCGGGGAGGCAGGAGAGGTCTGCTGCGCCATGTGGGTCCCCTCCCTGGCCGGGGACCGAACTCACGTTACTGTGGCATGGATGCTTCACAGTGTGGCGTCACTCAACCCGCTGCGCCACCAGGGAGGCCCCAGGACTCATTTTCTATTGCTGATGTAAAAATACCGCCACGAAGGCAGCGACTTGAAGAAAGCGAGCGTCACGTCGCGGTTCTATGGATCACGAGCCTCTCACCGGGCTCACTGGGCCAAGGAGTCCGGAGTGGGGTGTGGAGGGGTGGGGGTAGGGCTGTCCTCTCGAGGCTGCGGGGGCATTACCTCCAAAAGTTTTCCTGGTTTCCTGGTTCCGGGACTCCTAGAGGCCCCTCCTCCCGCCTCGGGGACGGTGGCGAGTCCTTCATGTGCAGCTCTGTCTCTTCTGTCCATTCCCTTTCTCTGACCCTCGGGAAGGATGCATCCCCTCATGGAATGGGGAGTCCAGCAAGCGCCCTGCAGTCCAGGCTAGTCCCTCTCTTGGTGTCTGTTCCCTTAATCGCCCTGACAAAGTGCCTTCTGTCATGTGAAGTTCCATATTCTCAGGTTCCAGGGCTGCTGAGGCGGGGCTGGGGGCATCCTCCTGCTCACCCCAAGTGATGACAGGGAGGCTCATGTCTCCAAGGCAGCCCCTGGCTGGCAGGCCTGTGCTCTCTCCTGCTTTTCTGTCCTCACATTTTTTTTTCACTGAGTCCAAGTCCTAGACGTTGAGCTTTGGGGCTGAGCCCTGACTCCAGGCCTTCCTTGAGTGCCTTGAATGCCAGACCTGGAAGTCTACAAGCCATGGGCGAGAGCTCATTCTCCCCCAGAATAGCAGGGTGTGTTGTGTAAAGAAGGGGCTAGGATGGTGGCAGCTGACAATACAGCACACACGTCACTGCACAGAGAGTGTCATTGTTCCGAGATGGGAACGCACTCCACCAGCAGGGGGGGCACCCAACAATTAGGCCTGAACCCCTGGACCCATACGGGTCACGTGGTCCTGACTGTGGGATTGGCTCACACTTCTAGATCTTTCTGAAAATAGAGGGGATTCTGTTAACCTGTTAAACCTGTTACCTATAAGATAACCTCAATTTTTAATCTTCAGTGTATACTATTATGGCAAAGATAACAATTAACTATGGCACGCAGTAGCTTATAGGATACCATTACCTGTAATCAATGGGTAAATGTACGGTTTTTATTCAACAACACTGATTTATTATCCCAATTCTCAGATGTTCTGCCTCACGTTTCCAGCGACACCACCCCAGGCCTGCGGTCGCCAGGAGACACGGGCATGCGTGGTCTCCTTTATGACCTGCTCCTAATTAGTTTTTTATTGTCATCTTCCAACTCACGCTTAACTGTACAAGCAGGGTAGCAAGACTCCCAATACCGATTAATAAGCCTCAGCCCTGGCCCCGCAATAAACAGGGTGTATTTATGACACGAGATTATCGTCTGGTGCCTTCCCACTTTTTCTGGCTGATCCTCTGGGCGCGTGTGAGTACAGGCCTCTGGTGATGAAGACCGGGGCACCGCCACCTCCCTGCTGGTGACTGCCTCTCACCTGCCTGTCCTTCCCTGCCTCTATTAGGCTCGGCTAGTTAAGTGAAAGGGAGAGAAACGAGCGAGCTGAAAGCTGGTGGGTGTTGGAGCTTCGAAGTCCATAGTTCCCGACTAATTGCAGGTCCTAACAGACACAATTAGCTGCTACAAGCCCTTTGAGATGGCCCAGGGCCTTTCTCAGGTAGCAGCCATCACCAGATAAAGGCTGAAATGCGCTCCACTTAGAGAGACACTTGCAGACAGGAGTGTCACAGCCTGCCAATTACACTCTCCTGGTGCACAGTCACTTCCCAGGGAGATGGAGGGCCAGGGAGACCCGGCATTAAAGGGGAACAGCACAGGCTGCTCTCAGCCCCGAAAGCGAGCTGCAGCGCCAGGAGCTGGGAAGCGGTAGGAGGGGGCTTTGTAAAGGAAACCTTAATGTTGAGTCCACCAGAAGCTCCATTTCATAGATATTTTCTCTGTATATTGCCCCCCTCTGCAAACTTCCTGGCAAAACCAGCATCCTATGCCCCCCTTTTTGTTCTTAGGGAGGGGCAGACAGACATAGCAGACAGTTCACTGGAAGATAAAGGCAGTGTGGTGCTGGCGTAGGGATGTTTAATTAGGAGTCAGGATCGACTCCCCCCCCCCAAACCCCAAAATGGACCAGATATGTTAGCGTCACATCTTTCACAGAACCATGTTCTGAGACACCACGTAAGATGAAAGTCACGTTTCAAGGGTGGCTTTGGATGCACATACTATAAGTCACCCGTAAGCACAGGCGCGTGGATTTGTGTAGATAATACTGTTCAGTAATTTCCACGTATAAATGCCAAGGCGATTGTAAAGTATATAATAAAGAGTACAAATAAAAATATAATGTTTATTTTAAATCTCGTCAAACAAAAGAATTAACGATGTGTAGGGTTGAATTTCTACATGCTAAGTGTGTGCTCTGTGACGTCCTCAGTTTCCCTTCTGCAGAGGATGGAGTTGGAGATGATGGGAGAGAGGTCATTTCCAGGACCCATGTCTCCACTATTGAGATCTTAACAATGTACTTCCCAAGTGTGGGGGGGATGGGAGGAGGCCAAGGGAGGGGAGGGAGAAGGGGAGGAGGGTTATTGTTCCAGCAGAGAAGATCCTAAAACCAATTGAGGGGACAGTCCCCACCCAGCTGTGGCTGTGATATTCTCATAATTGTGGCACAGTGGCTGTCACTGATGGTAGCCACAGACCAGTCCCATATGAGGCAACTGGGGTTCAGTGCCCGTGGCAGTCTGGGTGAGGAGAAAGTCCCGAAGGCCTGGAATATGTGACAGTGTGGGAGCAATTAGCAGACGGCTGATCAGTTTCAGATGACCGTGATGGAAAGGGGTTGGTGCCATTAACTAAAGCCTCTTGCCCCTACCTTCCACAGCCAGGTCTACGTCAAACTCTACTGGAGAACACTCGTGCTCCAGATGGCTGGTAAAATTCCCATATATGGGAAGCTGCTGACATTCAGAGAAATCACAATGGGGGAGGCTTTGGTGGGAGACAGACATGAGACACTGGGCAACTGGGAAAGCTGGGGCCTGGTCCCATCTGCCATTTCCTTGCTGTGTGACAGTGGACAAGTTGCTTAACCTTTCTGAGTCGCTCTTCCCGAATTTACAAGTAAGGGGTTGGAATTCCATCACAATTATCAGTTCCTTCTAGCTTTGATATTTGAGGATTTAAGTTCCACTACCTGGTCTTCTGCAAGAAGGTCTCCTATCCTCTGACCATGAAATCTTTATACCTGCCCTCCCTAGGAAGAAAGAAGATGGGAAGAGGGAGGTGAGCCTTGTGACATGTTGAGTGACAGATGATACTGTGGAATAGAACATCGGAACAAAGACTTTCCTAACCATTGTGGCCCAAGCCATAGACGTTCTGCTTCCACTTCAGAAAGGAGGTCTCATTTTCCCATTTCTCCTTTACAGCTGCCCAATTTGGTGGAAAGGTGGCCTTTTGTGATTGCATCATCCAATTACCAACCGAGTTTTACCCACGAGGACACAGGTGCTACGGTAATGCAAAGGGGGAGATGATAATCTTCAATACATGGTGCTGTTGGGGAGAAAATTATCTTTGCCCTTTGCTCCTACCATATGCGAAACATAATCCCAAATGGATCATAGATCTAAAAGAAAGCTCTATAACCATCAAACTTCTAGGAACAAAATAGAGAATTTTAATGACTTTGGGATAGGCACGGACTTCTTAGACAAGACACAAGTGGCATAAACCACAAAAGAAAGAACAAAGACAGATTGGGCTTGATCAAAATGAAAACCTTTTTCTCATCAAAAAAAAATTAATAAAGGACTTAATGCAAGGGATTCAGTCACAACATTATGAGGAATCCGCAGCCACTGCAGCACGAGTTCAAACCCAGGCCAGGGAAGGGACCCGCATGGCGCAGCAGACCTCTCCTGCCTCACCCGCTGCTCCCCTCAGCCATGTATTTCAGTCAATCTGCCTGTTCTGCTCCCTGCTCTGTCTCTGTGAATCCTCTCGCCACCACCCCCCACATACATCTCTGACCAGTATCCAAGTTCTTATATGTATACATAATTTTTTAAAATTTTTAAGAAAATAAACATGCAGAATATAGAAATAACTTACAACTCTATAACAATTAACCATAAAACCTTACTAAAAGATGGGCAAAGATTTTACATTTCAGCAAAGAGAATCTAGGAAGGCGAGTGTGCTATGAAAAGATGTTCGCTACCACTGGCTATCCAGGAGGTCTGAATTAAAACCCGAGGAGATACCTCTATGGACCATTCAAACAGTGGACATAAACCCATGACATCAGGACTTGGGAAAACTGAGGGAGTTCCATGTTGAGGAAGGAACAAAGTGGTTTAGACACTTGGAAAACAGTTTGACTGTTTCTTAGATTAAATTCGCAAGGACTTTGTCCCAAAAACCTCCCACCTGGGAAAATGTCTTTTGTTTACCCTAAGAAATGAAAACATAAGCCAAGAATTGTGTACAAATGTTCCTAGGAGCTTGATTCGTAATAGCCAAACACTGGAAACAGCCTAGAGGTTCATCTGCATATGAGTGGATAAATAAATGTGGTATATCCATATAATGGAATAATAGTTGGCCATAAGTATGAAAGAAAGAAGTATCGATACTTGCTACAAAGTGGATGAACACAAGAGCGTTCTGCTAAGGCAAAGATGTCAGAAAACAAAACCTATCGGGGCCTCCCTGGTGGTGCAGCAGGTTGAGCGCTGGATTGTGAAGCATCAGTAGTAGACAAACAGGCAGACAGACAGGTAGATAAACAGAAAGATAGACACAGAAACAGACAGACAGGCAGATATATGGATAGACAGACAGATAAGTCAGTTGTTATATGTGTTGTGAATGTGACCTCCCACATTGTGGTCGCTCTTCCAAGTTCACATGGTGTGTTTAATTCCCTAATTTGGGGGCCTCCCTGGTGGCACAGCAGATTGAGCACTGCACTGTGAAGCATCCACAGCACAGCAAACCGAGTTCAATCCCCGGCCAGGGAGGGGACCCACATGGCACAGCAGACCTCTCCTGCCTCACCCGCTGCTCCCCTCAGCAGTGTGTTTCAGTCAGTCTGCCTGTTCTGCTCCCCACTCTGTCTCTGGTGACTCCTCTCACCTCCCATGACTCTGGCCTGTGACCCAGTTCTTGTATGCATAAATAAATAAATCTAAAAAAAAAAACAAACAGTACCTGCCGTCTGTCATTTCTGTGGCATTCTATAGTAACAGAAAGCAGATCAGTGATTGTGTAGGATTTGGTTGAACATAGACTGCAAAGTTACCTAAGTATACATTGGGGGTCATGGAAGAATTCAAAATCTTGATTTGAATACTGCAATTTGAATGCTGCAATTTGAACGCTGCAATACTCCGCCTAGTTGCACCGCATACCAGCACAAAATCTCCTTTATTTAAGATGGGTGACTTTTAGGGTGTGTTATTTCCCAATCAAATTGTCAAATAAAATATATCTTTATGACAAAATCTGCCTGTTGATGTGCCAGGCACCGAGAGTGCCTTCTGGGGTCCTGAGCTTCTTGCTGGGGCCCACTCCTACAGTCTCAAGGGCAGGCCAATCAAACTCCTTGTCTGACTTCATCAAGCAGATACTGGGGTGAAGTTCTCTGTGCCTCCCCCAAGATGGAGTCCTCCCCATTGCTCTTGGACCCAGGGTTATTCCACCCAAAAAGACTGCAGTGTTGGGGACACCGCAGTCTGGAAAAGAGCCCAAGCAGAGTCCTCTGGGTCAGATCACTAGGAGCAGGGGTCAGCTGTGGAAGGAGGCAGTGGCAGTGCTGTGCTCAGCAAGTGGCCACTCTCCTCTGGGAAAAGGGGGCTCATCATGGGATGTTTTACCCTTTGTGTTGTCACAGGTGTGTGTACCTGTGAGCTGGTCACAGTCATTTCAGGAGAGTGAGCACACAGAATGTTCTGGGTGAGTCACACGTTGCGCATGCGCCACAGGAAGAGGATGCATTGGCTCCCAGGTGGGCCGGAGAGATGCCGTGTGGTCGAAGTGCTGCCAGATGAGGCAGGAAAGCTGAAAAGGGAGACTCACGTCATAACTCCTGCCCTCCAAGTGCCAAGCAGGGGACCTGAGGAGGACCCACAATGTCCTGCAGGAGAGGCTCAGGAGCAGAGTAACCCCCGGGAAAGGTGTTCTCTCCGCTCCGCTAGAGAGGCCACGATCCCTCTGAGTGCCACCCATTCCTTCTGTGACTGTGTTTTGTCGGTATCCATTGGGTGGGAGAGGGCTGGCCGCACTCAAGATGGTCTCAGAGCTCCAGGCCCATCACTGGTCAACTAAAGCCTTGGTTCCAGAATTCTCTCTCAGGAGAGGGAATGTGGCAGACCACTAGGTTGGGTCCAATGGGGCTCCCCTGCAGAGTTAGGGGTCATGATCATGCTCTGGGCACAACAGCCCTGGGAGAGAGATTGTATTTTCCATCCCGTTGTGAAAAAGCAACAGCAGCTCACAAAAGTGGCAGAGCCTAGATTTGAAGCTGCTTTTGCAAAAGCAAGCTGCATTTATGCTGCTAGCCCTACCCGTCTCCACCCCGGAAAGTGTTTTTCCAAGTACAAATACCCAGGTCACTTGTGCAGAGGTCCTGATAAAATTCACTCAACAGGTGCTTGCTGCCAATCTGCCCCAGGCGTTCTGAGCACCCAGGAGGGTTAGAGTGGAGAGTTTCAGGGCCAGAAGCCCTCCACCATCCCCGCCCCCGCCCAAGATTCCCTGAAGCCCTAATTCCACCTTTTGTACTGAAGATGTTTTCCTCTGGCTTTGCAGGGCGGCTCAAATTCCACTTCTCCCCCCAGTCTCTGAGCCAGATCTAATCACAGGGCCATTTTCTCCTGTCTTTTGTGGCTTACAAAGAATAAAATTAGCCAAATGGATAAAAGCTTGTTGTAGGCATATGTAGAGCATTTCAAAGTCTATTTATCAAAAGACTGACCACGACATTTATGCCATGGGATCTCCGAGTGCACAATGACTCTGTCATTTGATTTTGGGAGGAAAAACATTCTGCAGAGAGATGCAGAGTCATAGTCTGGGACTGCAGAGGTGGCGCTGCCCCTGGTCTCTCCTGCAGAGACAGCCAAGTTCAACACCGTCTACACTTTGGGGTGCTCTCTCCCACACCCCAAGTGCTCCATCACTGAAGGCAGTTTGTCCAGGTCAGGTTATACCTTGTCTCCCAGTCTCTCAATCTCAACAGGCTGGGCCCCAAGTGCAAGAAAGACTTCCCAGCAGATCGTCTGCTGCCATCGCTCCCGCTACTGGGGAAGGCAGAACGCACGGTGACATCCACGGCCTTGGACACAGGGCTTCTGGGAGGTAGAACCTGGCACTCAAATTCAAGCAGGTGAGTGTGTCCAAGCAGGTGAGTGTGTCCAATCAGTCCATGAATGCTCATCACGCTTGTGGGCACCTACTTTTCCACAAAGCGATTCTAAGTGGATCTACCTTCTGAAGTCTGCCCCGTGCTCGTGTTTGCGACGGAGCAGCCACACATGAGGCTCCATGAGTCAATGTGAAGTTTCCATTTTCATCCCTGTAGGCAGCCCCGAGGCAACATTTTCCTTTTCTGCGTTATTTCTGGTTGCCTAAATCTTCTAGAAAGCTCTTGCATCTGTAGAACACCCGCGTTTTGATGAACGCTGGCTGTTCATTCAGGCACGTAGCCAGCACGGCTCAGTCGCACCTTGGGGGCGGGGTAAACAGGGGTGTCCAAGAAGGCCCCCATAAACATCGCCCCTCCTGACTGCTGCTCCACCAGTGCCCGGCTCTTCGCCGGAAACCACAAACCAGGAGGCCACGGGGCACGTCTATCGAGCGATGGATTTCTTTGATGAGAGCTTTGAGAGCAATACTGCAGCACCTCAGGTAGAATCCTCTCCTCAAATCCATCTTCACACCTTGCAGGTATGGGAAGTGGCATGATCTCAAGCACACACGTACATGCGTGTACTAGGTGAATAGGAAACCAGGCAGCTACCTTTCCTCTCCCCAAAGCTTTGATTCAACAAGTCTTCGTGTTAAATCTGGAAGTAGGACTGAATGCTGGCTGTATGCCAAGCAGGGAAGTACATACGAGGAACGTGTGAGACATGATTTCTGCCTCATGGCAGCCCAGAAGCTGCGCTATCAGACTTGAGAGACTGCTGGCCAAAGCAGCCAGGGCCCCACCCACCCCCCCCCCGCTCTAGGAAATGGCCGGGCCTAGAACTCCCTCCATCGTCCTTGAACAATCCTCTCTCTCTCTCGCAAAGACCCCAAGCTGCAACCAACCAAGGATTGGCAAACGTGCCTCAAGATCAATTAGAAAATACCACCAGCAACCCAAACCTTCTCTGTCTATCTATACAGGTAGTCGCTTTGCTGACTGACTGGAGCTCCAGCCCACAGAGGTGATGCAGAGAAGTTCTCTCGCCACGTGTCTGTGAATGAGCAGTAAATCTTGTCTCTGACTTAGTTTTGTCTCCAGTGCATTAACTCGTAAATGACAAAGACAGAACAGTCAATATAGAAAATGGCCCTGTAGGTATTCGGAGACAGGCAGGAGAAGACGGGTCAGACCAATCCAGAAGATTTTGCAGAGGAAGTCAGCCTTGCAGAAACTGGTAGAGCAAGAGGGAAGCCGTGAAGACACCACGCACGAGAGGCGTGGCGGGCGGGCTTGTGCGGAAGAGCCGTGTAGATGGAGGCGCACAAGCACAGCTCTCATGTCCCCTGAGGGCCTGGAACATCCATCTCCAGTCAGGAGAATCTGTGAACCCATAAGACCTTGCGCGGAGAAGGGTGTCGGAAGGCCAAGTGCTAACGTGACATCCTTATACTGGCTATTTCTGGCGCTACCTACATAAAGCCGTGGCCATCCCACCTTGCCCGTCTTCAATCAGTGACTCTGGTGCCGGGTGACCCTTTCCCTCTAAATTTTTGACTTCTGGAATATTTTCAGGCTTTCTTATGAATAACCACGAAGGTGTTTGTGCACATTTTATGTTGCTTTACCGGGAGTAATATTCATTGGCCAGCTGATGGATCGACACACACGTATATGGTGCCAACCCTGAGCTCGGCTCTGCTCTCAGTCTGGAGGCGCGGCAGGGAAGAGGGGCTGTGCCCTGCACCTGCTCACGTGGCCTGGGAAGGCAGGGTTGCACCTGTGCTCTTTGTCTGCTCTCTCACTCCGTTCATTCCGACGTGGGCCTTCTCCCCCTGCCTCTGGAGGGAGGTCTCCCTCTGAGCTGGTCTCCTGTCAAGCTCTTCTGTGGCCCTGGTGCTTTAGTAGCACAAAATGGCACGTCATAGACCTACTGCCCCGGTGAAGGAACCCCGCTGTGGGTGCGGCCTTGGTCACTGGTTCCTACAAAAAAGAGGTAGAGAGATCTGGGAAGCGAGGCTTGGAGACGAGCTGGGCAAGTGAGCACAAGAGTCAAGAGCAGAGGATGCAAGGGCCTCGCTGGTGGCGCAAGGGCCTCGCTGGTGGCGCAAGGGCCTCGCTGGTGGCACAAGGGCCTCGCTGGTGGCGCAAGGGCCTCGCTGGTGGCGCAAGGGGTGAAGGCTGCACTGTGAAGCATCCACAGCACAGCAACACAGGTTCGATCCCCGACCAGGGAGGGGACCCGCATGGCGCCGCAGACCTCTCCTGCCTCACCTGCTGCTCCCCTCAGCAGTGTGTTTCAGTCAGTCTGCCTGTTCTGCTCCCCGCTCTGCCTCTGGTGACTCCTCTCACCTCCCGCCACTCTGGCCTGCGCCCCAGCTCTTGTGTGCATAAATGGGAAACCTTTAAAAAAAAAAAAGAAAGAGCGGAGGACCCAAGACGTGCGAACTTAAAGGATCCCAGGAAAGCCCAGCTGGCATGAGGACGCGAGGCGGCCACTCCTCGGAGCAAGCGCTGGTGAGAGGGGTTGTGCGGCGGGGGCGACGCTGCTTGCGGGCTCCTGCGAGGGCAAGCAGAGCCAGCGGTAAGCTCCCGCGCGCCTTGAGCCTGGCGCTGGAGACAGTGATTGCGTGGAGGGGTGATGGACGCGGTCCTCACGGAGAGATCGAGAACCGCAGAGACCTGCCACGGCGACATCTCACTGGTCTCAGCGGGCAGGTGGCGAGGCGTGGAACAACTGCTGTCAAGTACAGATAAATAAATTAATGTGATTTGAAAAAAGACCTGGCTCAGGATGAGAACATCGAAGCTCAGTGAGCACTGCTGAGGGCACCTCACATATCCAGTGTTGTTTTTTTTTTATTTTTAAAATAAAGGTTTATTTATGCATATAAAAACTTGGGTACAGGCCAGAGGTGTCTGGGGTGGTGAGGGGATTCACCAGAGGCAGAATGGGGTGCAGAACAGGCGGCTCTACCGCTGAGGGGAGCAGCAGGCGAGGCAGGAGAGGTCTGCTGCACCATGGGGGTTCCCTCCCTGGCTGGGGATCGAACTTTGGACTATGGGGTGCTCAAGGATCCACCCCACAGGGGCAGGGACTCCTGGAGAGAGACAATAGGAAAAGAGGCTGCACAGTTGGATGCTGGCGAGTGATCTGAGGGTCCTTCTCCAGAGGGACTCAGGAGGGAGAAAGCAGGTGATGATGACATCAGGCCTCTAGGATTTCATGATTACGTCATCAGCCAAGGTGCCCAGGAGGATCTCCCCCCCGGGGCACGTGAGAGCCCCAGGAGTGCTTTCGGAAGAGCACGAAGGTTGCCAGGGGCGAGGACACGCAGAGGTGAGGGGAGATGACCCAGGGCGCCCTGTCCTTTGGACCCCAAGGCAGGAAGGTGCGCGCGAGCATCCCCACACAGAGAAGCAGGGCGGGCTTGACCTGGCCGGACTCAGAAGAATTTAGAGGGAAAAACAGTCGGTGTCTATAACTCTCCCGCCCGTGGACCCAACGCAAGGGTGGATTCACAGAGGACGCTCGTTGGAAGACAAATGTGAGGTCGAGAAGAATTCCTTCTTGAATAAATGCTGGCAGAAAGGCAGCAGGCCAGCCTACACTCACGTCATGCTCGGGGTGCGTGAGCCACGACTAGAAGTGTTGGTACCTATTAAGTTTTTAGGTCTTCAAAGCACGTGCCTGAGTTGGGAGCTGCTGTCTCCCCGTCGTAGACAGGACACCAGGCACAGGGGACTGGGTGGCACCCCGGCCCCAACGCCAGACGGTCTGGCTCCACCCTGGGCGTTTAAACCCTGTGCTGCGAACGCCCGCCAGGAAGCGAGCAGTAACAGAAAGTGAGGCGACCCAGGAACCCCAGGGGAGGGAGGAAGGGCCCCCACACAACCGGAGGGCTGAGCATGGACAGAGGGGTCACTTGCTTCCCTGAAGTGGGAGGGACGACTGAGGGGCCGCTGCTGTGGTGGGCGGCAGTAGGCTCCCGGGCGGCTGTGCTGCTCCCGTGCCTTTTGCTTTGTCTTTACAGAGGCGCGCTCCCTGACTGGGAAGGAAGCGCAAACGAGGAGGTGGTCGAGGCGGCTGAGAGACTGGACCGAGGAGCATGTCTGCGAGGAAAATCAAGGAAGACGGCGGGCAATTTAGAGGCTCCCGGCTGGCTGGCTGAACACCCACCCAGGGTGACATTTCAGATGTCCCCTCCCATCGCCTGTCACTCTGTCAGCAGATGGCTTCATCCGTGATCTCTCAGCCTGTCTGGGGCACTAAGAACCATCCCCGCGGCATGACGAGACCGGGAGTGTGCGGGTCTGGGGCTGCAGGACTGTGGAAAGCTCTGGGGTTGTCCCCTGGGAAGGACAGGCTGGAACTGTCCTGCTGGAGAATTAGCCTTCCCCTCGGGGGACATGACACCCAGTGGGTGACAGAAGATGACTCCCTTTGCTTCAGTTTTCCTTTTCTATTTGGCGAGGGTCTGGGTAGGGAGTAAGCCATCGACATTGTCATGTTGCGGCACGCTGGTGTTCTCTGCTGTCACCTTCCAGGGGCCGCCCTAACCCCAGGTCCTGTGTGGCCAGTTCCCACCCCTGGAGGGACTGCTGGCGAAACACAGTGCCACCACAGCTCCTCAGGACCCTCCCCGGGGGGCCGTCCCCGCCCGGGCCAGCGCCTGCCCCCAGCGGCCCTCACGCTCTCCACGCGGCCTTCTGTGCAGCTTTGCTGTTTGTAAAACCGAGCAAGGAGGCCATGGGCGTTAAGGAATCTGTGGAGCTGGGCAAACCCAGCTGTATTTTGGATTTTTTGCCTGTTTAAAAATATTTTTCATTGTTTTGAGTTTGATGAGAATGTGTTTTCCCATTAATTTTTAAACCCAAATTGGATCCATATGTCCTCTGATTCATGTCTGTTTCACTCCTCTTCCTGCTTTAACAGAGCATTTGATGTCCAAGAAAACTCTTGATAGGCTCCCCCGCCCCAGATTAAAGGGGAGAGGTCAGAAGTCAAGGAGGTGTCATGCTGTGACCACAGAATCGCTAGGTGCCTTTGGAAATGCACCCATCATTTAAATGGTCACCTTTGGTTTTCCAAAAAACCCCACAACTCTTTCCAGGACAAAGGGGCTTTGGATTCTTGTGTGGCTTGGGGAGGCTAGCATATGTATCCCTGCCCTGAGCACCCTGAGGGGCAGAGGTCAGACCCAGGAGGCTTGAAGGCAGGTGCCATGTTGGCTGGTGAACTGGAATAAAAAAAGTTGGGGGGTGAGTATGCAAGCCTCAGCTCCCCAGTGTCTGAGACAGTTGAAGGAGAGGCTCTGGACGCCCTGCCTGTCCCCCTCCTCTGTGCTGTCTGGGCGGGACTATATCCTGGCTGCTGAAAGGGGGCTGGCACAACACTGAGGCACAGAAGGCGGAGCCGTGGCCTCTGTCTGAACATTCTCCACCCCAGGGACACCTGGGTCATTCAACACGGAAGACAGGGTGTCTCCTGCACATTGAAAACAGCTGGAAACCTCCCTATAATGCCATAGGCTCCGTGAATATTGAACACTTTTATTAAAGATTTATTTTATTTATGCACACAAGGTCTGGGGTACAGGCCAGAGTGTGGGGAATGAGAGGATTCACCAAAGACAGCGTGGGGAGCAGAACAGGCGGATCTACCGAAATCCACTGCTGAGGGGAGCAGCGGGTGAGGCAGGAGAGGTCTGATGCGCCATGTGGGTCCCCTCCCTGACTTGGGGATCGAACTGGTGCTGCAGTGACTGCGGCTGCTTCACAGTGCGGCGCCTAACGCCTTGCGCCACCAGGGAGGCCCCCTCAAACACCTCTTAATTCCACTCCCATCTGGGCTTTGTTGCAGGTAAAGCCAGCTCTTCTCAAAAATTCCCAAATCAAGGTGTGGCCTTCAAGAAGTTGTTCTCGGTGTCCTTGGGCCGCTGGGGGTTTTGTTTTATTCTCCTGAGACTATCATCATCATCATTATTATTTTGGTAGAGTTTGAATGATAATACCTGATGAGGATGACTGGGCTGGTTTTGCTGAACAAACTCCCTCAGCTGAGAAACAGCCGCAGGTGCTTTGTGCCTTCTCCTCTGCTGCCTCACCTGCCCTGGGCCCCTCCCCGCCCCACCGCAGGAGAGCAGCAACAGCACCCACCCACCCCTGCAAAAAACGCACAAGCAAAGCCAAGCCGAGAAGAATGTGAGCCTTCCAAGATGCCGAAGTGACAGCAAGGTTTCCAAGCAGAAGTCAGTTCCAGGATTTCCCTCAGCACCCTCTCTCCCTTCTCCATGGGCGTCAGTCTCTCCAGTTGGTTGTTTGAATTGGGGAGCTGTCCAAGTTGAGACGTTTAATTCTCAAGACTGTCTGTGACTTCCCCATTGGTGTAATGCCTAAGTGCCTCGTTGGTATTCACTTTCTAGCCTCTCGGATGGAAGAATGTGGTTCAAAAGGGCAAAGGACCTTATGGTTTCACATAACCTCTCCCGGTTTCCAACTGTCAGCAGCCACAAAACCAGATCAAGAATTCAAGGTGTAGAAAAGTCCTTGAGAAGAAGCAAACCAGCCTCACATATGGCTGGTCTCTCTTTCCCTCTCTCCCTGTCTTTGCCAGGAAGAAGTGTAGGACCAATTTATGCACAAATTGGTCACATTTTCACACATAGCTCCAATTATCTAAAAGGGGTTTAACATTATATTTATATTGATAAGCTTAACAATGTTGAACTACGACTCTCAGCTGATCTGTTACAATTCACATCCAAAGAGACCAGAAGGAATAATTGGAAACCCTCCAGCATCTCGAGAAATAGAGGCAGCCTTGAAAAAGATGAAAACTGCTGCACAAGGTCTCGGTTTTGCTGAAATTACCACATAAATTCCAAATGAAGGATGGCCAAGAATATTCCAACAATTACAAATTTTCTCCTAAAGACCTGAGGAAGCTACCAGGTTCGAGAGACTGAAGGCGTGAACCATCATCGATGTCTCCAATGGGGAAAAAAATAATATATTGCAACAATGATAGACTTTGCACCCAGGGAGACACTTGGATAGGGGGAAAAAAAAATTGAGTCTGCGGCAATTTCTTAGCAAAATAGTGGAGTTCTACGTTGGAAAGTTAACAACAAGAAATGCTGGTATCTTGCACGGTGATGCCTCTGCCATTGCACGAATCTTAGCCACCGACAATCGGGTTAATTGCATTCTTCTCTTTTTGTCCTCTCACAAATTATCCTTGAAGATCATCTGTACTGACTCCTGTCCCAGCTGAGTATCTCCTGAAAGAGCAGGATGGGGACAGGGTGTAAAACAGCCACGTGTACCTGGATCTTTACCTCCGACGCTGGCTGCATCTCCGTCATGAAAAACAGCTATGAAGGATCAGCGTGTTTTTGATCATATACATCGGTTAAGCAGATTAATGTCATTTAACACAGGTCCAGTTTGGCCAATTGTGCCTCATTTACTGAAGCGTTCCTTACCCCCAAACTGCACGGTTTGCTCCCTGGAGGGAGGCATGTGAGGGAATCCGGCACCCAGCAGTGGTGGGCTGGGTGTCCTCTGTGAACGCTCGGCCACTGCCTTCATTAGCGTGAGGCTCAGACCTGGGGTTTCAGCTGCCACTCCAGTGGCTCTGAGACAATAAAAGGGGTGAATATAGGCACAAGTTTTCCCAAGGAAGCCAAGCCCACAGACTCCGATGGGGAGACAGCCAACAGGCTCACCCATCCTTTTGAAAAGACCAGCACATGCTGGTTACCTGCATTTATTACAAGCCACTGATGACAAATCAGGCTTGCCTGTGTTTAAGCTTTCAACTTGAGTTTCACAGATAATTAGAATGGGGAGACCCCTTTTGAGTTGGTCTAGTCAACGCCCCGTCCGCCACTGTGGATGCGGAACCCACTTTTCTCCCACATTTCCTGCAATAGCTGGAGGTGATCACCAGCTGGCAAGTGAACAAAGATGGGAACTCGGTGGTCACATGGTTGCTGGGGGGGGGGAGTTCCAGGGACTCTGGAATCTGAAGATGCATGTGGTGGGTCAGGTATAGGGGTGACTGTTGGGGAGAGAGGTGGAGAGAGACTGACGCTGTCCCCGTGGGTGAGCCCACACGTCATGGCACCGGCACAAGCCCAGCCTCGCAGTGTGACTGCGCCACACGCAGCCCCAAGGATGCCCGATGGACGTGGCCAGCTGGACCATGCAGCTAGCTGTTCCAGCAGAACAATCTCCAGGAGCCGCAGTTCCCCATCACGGCGGTCCTTAAATCATCCCGCGGTCCTCTGTGCACGCCTTTAGCTGTGCTCTCCGTGAGGACGGGGACCGCGCCTGGTGTGTGCCGTGCTGGGCCTTGGACCTTGCAAAGCTCCTGGGGGTGAAAGGCCTGGCTAGAAGGGCCAGCGCACCTGGCAGCCCGCAGGTTAAACATGGAGTTGCAATTCCAGAGAAGCAAGTGACACTTCGGAGGGTAAACAAGGCTGGGGGGGGCGTGGCCTCTGCTCCTCCGCCCACTTCCTCCTCCTCTACTCCTGCTCTGAGCACACGGAGGGTACTGTCAGGTAAGCGGAAAGTGGTCAGGCTTTACCGCTCTCCCGCCGCTGGTTTCGACCGTGACACCTGCAGTCCTGCACCCACACCTGATGGCGCCACCCCCAAGTAGGGTGTGGGCATGCGCAGTGGGCGCGCCTGGGCTTAGACACAGGCATATAAGGGCGGCGTCACGAGGATGCCAGCAGAAGACACAAAGCTAACAGAAAGAAAGAAAAGCAGAAGCAGTAGTAGTAACAGAGACATGAGAGGCTAGAGAGCGCAGAGGGGGAAGATGTGCCAGGGGCTAGCAGGCCTGCCAGCCTCCTGGCCCCCGGCACCCCCGCCTGCCGTGGACCTGGTCGCCTCTGATGTAATGACGCAATAAAAGCCTAGAAAAGCCACCGAGGGCTCCAGGACGCCTCCTTGACCTGTCTGCCCGAATCATCGAGAACCTGCCCTGTGCCTTGCTGGCACCACAAGGCAGACGCAAGGTAGCGGGTGGCCCAGCAGGGCCCGGCTCAGGCCCTTCTGCTGTGGACCCAGCACGCAAGCCAACCATGAGCGAGCGAACGCATGCGCTGATGAGCAGTTTTGGGGAGTAGTAGTGCCCAGCACCTTGGGAAGGGGTCGAGTTGCGTGTGAGGCTGGGACTAGCACCGCGGAAGTCCTGTCTGAGAGGCTGCGTTTGTGTCGAGGACAGAGTTAACAGGAAGAGCCTGCAGAAGGCGGAGCCCTGATTTGTGGATTCTGAGCTTTTTGCAATTTGGGGGTCCTTCTGAAGAAAAAAAGACATTAAGATGAGAAAAGAAATCACAATACATTACTGGGCACCTGGATTTCCAGGCCTCTCTGAGAGCTCTTAGGGGTTTACCTGAAAAGCTTCCCAACTTGCCCCTGGGGTACCTCCACCTTGCCCGGCACACACAGAGTCCCCAGTGAGTAAGGGCCCCAGCTTCCATGCATGAAGTCCCCAGTTCTCTGGACACCCCGTGTGAAAGTCGCGGGAAGAGCTCTTAGGCCGGGGTCCCGCATGCTCTTAGGTGCAGGCCCTGCGGGAGAGCCAGAGTTAAGTGGCAGGGGCGAGGGGAGGCTGAGAGGGCACCGGGCACCTGACTTGGGTGCCACAGGGTAGGCGGGGCTCCTTGCACCCCAGAGGGGGCCTCGCACCTCACAGAGCTCCTAGTAGGTGCACCTTGAGCCTGCAGACTCAGGACTCACGTGGAGCAGGGCTGGGAAGTGAGCCCAGCAGGAGCAGCTGTCCCTTGCACAAAGCTCGAAGCCGCTTACACACCTGCCTTCCATTCTCCTCCTCCTGCCTCCTCGCAAACGTGCGTTTTGTGTGGAGTTGCCCATCACCCGCGCCGCGAGGAGACGTGTCGCTCCTCCGCGTGTGCTTCTGGTGGAATGGCCTTGATGCATATGCAAATCTGACTTCTGGGAAGGAAGTGTGTGGAAACACTCACATTTGGCTGGAAGTCTTACGCTGTGAAAATACTGAGGAAGCATATGCGTTAATTTTACCTTAAATTGCAGACAGAAGCCACCCGCCCGTCCTTGTCACACAGAACACACAGTTCAGATTTTAAGGCATCGTATTTTCCATGGGATCAGTGGCAAGTTAGAAAGTGAGCTGGGTCAAGGGAGACAGGGAAGGGGTCTCAACTTCCCTCTTTCTTCATTCCTTCCTCCCTCCCTTCCCTCCCTTCCCTTCCTCCCTCCCTTCCCTCCCCTTCCCTTCCCTTCCCTTCCCTTCCCTTCCCTCCCCTCCCCTCCCCTCCTCTCCCCTCCCCTCCCCTCCCCTCCCCTCCCCT
>JAGFMF010011914.1:4381875-4395199 GCA_019455555.1 Galemys pyrenaicus | reverse complement strand
CTTTCCCTTCCCTTCTTTCCTCTCTTCCTTCCTTCCTCCCACCCTTCCCTTTCTTCCTTCCCTTCCTTCCTCCCTCCCTTCCCTTCCTTCCCTTCTTTCCTCCCTGCCTTCCTTCTTTTCTCTCCCCTCCTCCCTGCCTTCTCGTCCTCCTCTTCCTCTTTTATCCTAGTCTCTCTCTTCTCCCTCCTTCATAATCATCTTCTCCTCCCTTTTCTTCGTTTTCCATTTTGCAGACAAAGTTTCTTAATTAAGAGTCACATGGCAGGGAACTATGCTCCTTCTTCTTGTTTCGTATTTTCTTCCAGACAAAAAGAGCATCAGTGCAAGGCCAGCGCAGTCCTCAAGATGACTCTGCAGTCACGTCCAAGGTCATCAGAACAGAAGCAGTGAGGGTGATCAGGAGTTTCCAAGTCCAGGTCTGGAAATCACAGGTGCCCATTTGCCTTTGGACTTGGCTGCCTTTCTGAGGTCCTACCAAAGCCAGACCAGTGACTAGTACAGAGCGAAAGCACGTGGGGTGGGAGAGAAGTCGTTGGGAAGGGGAGACCCATGGGGCTGAAGTGCACAGCGAACTAATGCGCTTTCAGTGTGGAAGGTAAAGGAAGGTTATCAGGTTTTTCTGCCCTCCCACCATTAGTGTTAATGGCAGACACCAGCAGTCCTGCACGCGTGCCCAACGGCAGGCACCCGAAGTAGGGTGTGGGCACATGCAGGTGGGTGCACCTGCGCCCAGACACTAGGCATATGAGGCCGGAGTCACGGGGATGCCGCAGCGGAAGTGTGGCGGCGGATTACAGTGGAGAATGTCATGAGAACGGCTAAGACAACAAGGGATGCTTGAACCGATGATGAACCTACCCTGCTGGGAAGGCTGCAGGACACAGGGGTCCACAGACAGGTGAGTGAGAGGCCTCTCCTGTCTCAAGGGGGGGATCAACTGTAACTGTCATCTTACAGAACTCCCCCAAGGTCACTGGCGTTTTTAAACTAATTAATCAATATTAGTATGTCATTATGTTAACCCATTAATCCTCATCACAGCCCGTGAGATGGATGGGATGGATCCTCCATGTTTTGGTGGGCAAATGACAGCTCGGAGAAGTTAAATGACTCGCCCAAGGTCATCCAGCTTCTCAGGATGGGCTGGGGTTTGAATGTGAAGACCAGGCCAGGGCCCTTGCCTGCAGCTGCTCAGTGCCCTGCAGAGCCAAGAGCAGAGGGGCAATGAGGCATGTTCCAGGAACAGCAGGATGGTCCATCTGCTGGAGCATGAGGAGGAAGGGTGAGTGGGTCGTGGGACAGCTGGGAGCTACCAGAGGCAGGAGCCACACCAGGGAGCTTGAACTCAATCTGGGGCCAGGAGGAACCAAATCAGGGTCTCAGCCAAGGGTCCTCAGGGCCAGCTGTACGAGGAGGATGTTCTGGCCATGAGACGAGAGGCAGATAAAGACACAAACAGGGGCAAGGGCACCTGGATCCAAGGCTGTGGCTGGAACAGAGGGAACAGACTGGGCACTCAGCAACACAGTAGGGCCACATTTAAATAATGCAGCACTGTTGATATTAACATCTCATGTCCATGCGGTTTACTTCCCAAAACCCCTTTTGATGTGATTTGCTTCGTTCGAGTCCCTAGCCAGAAGTGAGGTCTTCTTCCCAAGACAGACTGAACCAAAGACCTGCCAAACTTGGCCAGAGGGTACCACGTGGGCCTGGAGGGCACCAACCTACACTGGTGAGGGTCTGAGCCCCACCATGACGCCAAGCAGCACTGTCAGAGCCCAGTAGAGGTCTACCTGCATGAGGCTGTTTGCGAAGCTTTGCAGAATCACATCTTCCAGAACCTCCAACTCATACTCCAGAAGCATGAGTTAAGTGGTTCACACACAGCAACTCAATAACTCTTCATAATAACCTAGCAACATAAGTCTCACTCTCTCCATTTCATGTTGAAGGAACTGCAGTTCAGAGAGGTTCAGAAACTCACCTAAGATCACACAGCAAATACGTGGGCTCTGCAGGACTCTGGGGCTGCAGCCCCCCAAATTAAGGAGTATAAACTATGCAGTCCCCTCAGGCTATACCCCTTGAAACAGCTGCCAAGGAGAAGCCCAGCAGGCCAGGCTTTTAAGGAACTCTTCACCGAACAATTATTTCTTCCCAATATTGGAAGATAAAGGGATCCGTGCATGCTAGGGTATCACACTGATTTGCTCATAATAGATATCATAGGTATTAAGTGCAGTTTATCCTGAGTGTAATTAGTGGATGCTTTTCAAATGTGATGATAATTGCAGCCCAGTGTTTCTGCAGTAATTTACAGAAATAAGGAATTCTGCCACTGCTCATCTCCTGGAAGAGAAGCAGGGAGAGGGAGCTCCCGTGCAGGAACGAGCTGATCTCAAACAGAGCAGCAACCACAGGCCGCTATCACCAGCAGCCTCACCTCTGCAAATGTGACCACTTGCTCGTATTCTCAGGGTAAAATAAAAATGTTTTTGGCTTTCTCCCTGGGACACACACCCAAAGGGAAGAAGACTTGAAATCCACGTCCTTTTAGCTACAACACTTTGATTATTTTAATATCTTCATCAGTTCTGCTCTCTGTGCCGGCATCGGGCGGTTTTTCGCTGAGGTGTTGAATGGGTGGAGTTCATGGCACAGCATGACGAATCACCTGGTGCCTGCAGGGCACCATGGGGTATTACCCCATCTTTTGGGGGTAATACCTCCTGCTGGAAACTTAGGGTTCATGATGAGTAATAGTCTTGTTCAGTGGATCTCAGTTTTGGGGTATCCATTGTGACATCTGTGGATCTTAGAAGGTTCTAGCTGCACGCATGTCTCACCCCAGCTGAAGCAGCTTGTCTGTGTCACCGGCAATCCCACATCGGGAATGCACCTTTCACGTCTCCATCCCAAACGTGCAGGTGAGGGCAGAGGGGCTTTGTCCCATGGTGATTTTTGTTTATTTAAAACAACCTACTATTTACTTCTCCCAGCTTTGTACCTCCAATCATCCTCCTGAGTAATTACATTTCTTAAGGCAGAGCTATCTTTTGACGTCTATCAAAACAAAGAGAGAAGAGGAGAAGGCTGCTAATAGAAATCCTTTTGTCAAAGCCAATCTCTGCAGGGAAGCTCCCGCATGTGACTTCCGCTGTGGGGACTGAAATGGTCTCACGGTGTCAGGAACATTTTGTCAGTGGGGAAAGTCCAGATCAGCAACATCTAAACCGAAATGCTACTTGTGTTAGAACGAAAAGAACGGAGCTTCCTCAGTTCAGGTCCAACTGGAGGCCATCGGGAAACGTTTTATCCTTTAGAAACGTCACAAAGTTCAAGTTGGTCATTTTCTAAAAGGTCCCTACTGGTAGGACCCTTGGCATATTCCCCAAGACTGACCTCCCAGGTCTCCGTCAGGACTCAGATGTTCCCCTCTCAGGCCAAGCTAACTGTTCCTTCCCTCCTCCGCATTTCACAGGTTCCGAAAGAGGAGCCTTCAGAAATTCGCGCTGATGCTCTGACTGCGTCCCCACCCCCTCCCTGGCAACACTGAGGCCGTTTCAAAAGACACTAAATTTGATAACTAACACTTATTACTCATTGCCCTCTCCGCAATATTCTTGGCAGGGGTTGGAAACTGACATTTGCAGCTGAAAATAATGCATTGTCAAATAGGAAAACTGCAGGCTATAATTTTTAACACTTGGATCTGTTATTTTAAACATGAAACATTGCATCAGTTTGACATTAATTTGTATAATGGGGAGGGAAAAGGATAATGCAATCTTAGTGACCACCTCCATTTAATTAACTGACACTGAGAGCCACTCACCAAAAATATGGAATTACCTTACACAAAAGCAAGGGCTGTTTGTACATCTCCCGTCATGCATTATTGAAATGCACCATGTCATTAGGGAGAAAAATCAGGATGCGAATGTGCAACCAGCCACTGATAAATGCAGACACAAAACTTTTATGAAAGTTTGTAAATACAGTATTGTATGGAAATTCTGATCATATTGGCTTTCCTGAGCTCTATAAAGTGTTTTATTATGAAAAAAGTGGATAAGATACTTATCTTTTAAATTGGAGTTTAATATTTTATTAGTGCCAGGCACATAATTCTCATCAAATGGCAGGAAACTCTTTTTTGTATGGATATAAATGTCTAGAGTTTAATATTTCAAAGATAAGTACCTACAACTGCATCTATCACACAGCAGCTTAATGGAATTTACTTTTTCTTAAATATTTATACTGCATGTATGTTTGCTAGTCAAGTGATTATACATCGCTAAGGTGGAGGGTGAAGCTGGTCACTTTGTTAAGAAGACAAGCCACCGAGCCTCTAGCTTTATCTGCCACCTGCCTTCAGCCCGGACGGGGAGAGAAATCATTGAGGGGCATCCTGGACCGTCTCTTCTCCCAGCCAAACAGCCAGAGAGTTCCTCTGATTGAACCTGAGTTCCTGGACAACTTCTCAGAAGAAATTAAGTTTCACAAATTAGCACGAAATGAGGGGGAGAGAAAGGCGTTCCCCTTTAAAAGGGAAATTGCATTGTGCAGAGAAGCTCTGCCTTCCTGGTGTGGGCTGTTCCTGGGCTCAGCTCACTCTCCACTTCTTCAGTCCTGCAAACTCTTTCATCGGGCCTGAGAAATGCTTTCTGATCCATGCTGATACAATTACCTAGCCTTTATTGGCAATTTAGACCTGCTTTTAGGGACATTTTAGAGCAAATGATGTTTTCTTGATATTTTAAAAAAAGCCGTGCTATTCCCTATACCTCTGGGATAAGGTGGAAACCGAGTTAGAGCCTCATTACCCGGCTGATTGCTACAATGCGGTTTTTTGGTTGTTGATGTCGCTGGGAACTGAGCTGCCCAAACTCAGGTGATTCTCCTCTCCCAACCAAAAGGTATTTTTATTCTGTGTATTTAGGTGAAATACGAACCAGGACTTACTACTCCTATACTTAGAAAGGTCTTAAAATCCTCCCATTACTCGAGGGATATTAAAATGGGCTCAATAAATTTTTTAATATGCCCGTATGCCAAGGAGAGGCGGGGCCGTCTTTGTTCCCTTAGAGGTTGTCCGGCCAGTGGGTGTGATGCAGCACCGCTCTCCTCCCGGGGTCTGTGGGGGGCACTGCCCGAGGCATGGTGGTATGGACAGGAAGAAAAACGGGCTGTCCTCGCGGCTTTCTGAGGGGTTTCAATAGTGACACTGAAAGCCACACAGTGGAATCGGGAAAGGTGCGGAAGTCCACGACCTTCCCTGTTCTACCTCAGCTCCTGGGCCCCTGGTGCCCTGGGGGTTTCAGCAGAGACCACCCCAAGGCCTCTTGCGAGCCACATCAGGAAAGGCAATGCCCCGTCCCCTGCCCCCGCTGTCTGCGGCAGGGAAAGGCGAGAGGAAGGGATGAAGGGACAGTGGGGTTCAGGTGCGTGTCTCCCACTGAGACGGTGCCCAGGCCCGCAGGGGATTCTGGACAGGGGGTCCCGTGTGTGGTTGTCCTCTCCCTAGTCACTCCATCCGCGTGGGGGACACCAGGGGGTATCCTGGTGACAAACAAAAGCTGCTCATTTAAATGTCTCTTAACTGGGGCTGTGTGAACAAGGGAGAACTCAGCTCGGTGGTGGTAAATAAAGCCTGTTCATTAAAACTATTCCTTCAAGAAGATAGTGTTCCCCAGGCCCCTGGCGACACGGGCGGGCCAGGTGTGATGGGTTCGCTGCAGGCGACAGGAAATAGCAGCACCAGCAGGTGGCGGCTACCGAGCCCTCCCGGCCTCCTGCTCACGTGTCCAGGCACGTCCAGCCTCCCAGAGCGGCCTGTGACCCGCCCCTGCCTCCTGCTCTCGACCTCACTTTTGCGTCTTCCCTGGGACCGTGCCAGGAGGTGGGTCCCGCTCCTTGCTGAGCTGCAGGAGAGCCTCCACCTGGCTAAGAGAGGCAGCCAGCACCTGCCGGGCATTTTCCCTGGTGGGGAGGCAGCAGGGCAGTGGCATGAAGCAGCCAGAGGAGCAGAAGCCTCAGGAAGTGTGCGGCTGGGCCAGCAGGGGGCACCGAGGAGGCCAGCGGAAGGAAGGAGAGGCTGGTCAAGCGCCCAGCCGGAGCCAGTCCCCGGCCGCCTCCATCTCACCACGTGTGAACTCTGGGGAGAGCCACCAGGTCGCCAGTGGGTTCTAGCCGTGGGGGGCCTCCTGGGCAGCCGGGCCACAGCCAGGGCCTGCGGGCGTGTCTCGAGCCGTAGGAGGCAGAACCTCTGGGCACCCAGGGCAGCCCAGGGGCCTTGGACCCAGACCTCAGGAACCTCTCACCTGCGAATTCAGGTGCTACACACAGGGACCAGGAAGGTCTAGCGACGAGGAGTAAAGCACGTGGGGCGTGCAGAGCAGGCGCAGCCCGAAGGGAGGAGCGGAGCGTCCGGTGTGAGAGGTCAGGGCCTGCACGCGTCCTGCCATCCCTCGGGCCCTTGTGCCTGGCTGCTGGGCACCAGGGGGTCCCGGGAGGCGGGGCAGCCAGGGAGTGAGAACAGAGCCTGCACTTCCCAAGAAGTGGGCTTGCCTGGGCCAGGACTTGTGAGAAAGGAGGTGACCCCGTCCCGGCCATCCGCCATCTTGTGTGTTCCAGAACTGGTGGCCGCGCAACCTCGCGGAGTGTCTGTGCCTAGAAGGGGCAAGTCCTTCCACGCAGGCGTGGCAGTGCCACCCTCTCCCCGGTGCCAAGGGCAGGGGGACTTACCCAATGGTCCTCTGGGGGATCACAGGGCTGCCGAGGGGTGCACAGGCACGTGTTTCTTGGACCAGTCAGCTGCTTCTTCCTGCCCCATCACTACCCAGATGCTCACCCACCGGGCTCCTGGCTCCACCAGCCTTCCACAGCTAGCACAGCCGGGTGCGCCGGCCTGGGGCTGGGCGGGTGGGGTGACGCTCCTATTGTCTCTCAGCCTCTCTGCACCAAAGTGGTCCCTCACTCTCGCATCAGGCTCAGGGGACATCTCAGAGGCCCCAAGCACCTGTCTGGGGTGGGGGCGTGGGGTGGGGATGCTCCCCCAGGTTCCTGAGCCCCGCAGACCTGGGCCTGTGCACGCTCAGTCACTCTGTCTCCCTGGGAGATGGGCTCCTGCAGGCTTCGCTCACTAAACGGGCACTCCGGGGAGAGGGCCCCCTGCAGCCACGCAGTCACAGACAGAAAAGGAGATGCTGTAAATCAGGTCATTTCCCAGGCAGCTGTGACGAGGAAGCGGGTGGTGTCCAACACAGCAGAATCAGAATCGGGCGCATCGGGTTAGCAGGGGGAGCCAGCAAGCCCCCCCCCCCAACCAGAAATGCCCTTGCTCTTCAAAGGGAGCTTCGTCCGTTCATCTCAACAAATGCACACAATCTTCTCCTCCTCTTGTCTCATCTCTAGACTACATTTTGAAAAAAAAAATCTCTATTTGTACACAGGAGTGGGCGGGAGGATAGAGAGCAAAGGGATGCAGATTCTTATTTATACATACAAGAGCTGGGGTACAGGCCAGAGTCCAGGGAGGTGAGAGGATTCACCAGACAGAGCGGGGAGCACAGCAGGCAGATGGACTGAAACACACTGCTGAGGGCAGCAGCGGGCGAGACAGGAGAGGTCTGCTGTGCCATGTGGGTCCCCTCCCTGGCCGGCAGCAGGGATCGAACTCGTGCTGCAGTGGCTGCGGTTTGCTTCATGGTGCGTTGCTTAACCCACTGCGCCACCAGGCAGGCCCAGGGATGCAGATTCTTTGTGTCCAAATGCTCGCAGTCCTTTCCCCATTTGAGATTTCACTGTCCTCATCGTGGGTCTCTGCATTTCTGTGAAAACATAAATAAATAAAATAAAAAAGTGTAAAGATGGTGCAATGAGACCTCTGGGTCAAGCATAGCCGGCGAAGTTTGAGCCGGTTAAAGACAAATACAAGGGAGCGATTATCACGAGGCTGTGTTGCGTCTCGCTTAGCATGAGGGAATCATTTGGGGAGAGAGATTCAATTTCATAAAAATGATTTTCAGAGCTGTTTCATGAGTAGTAGTATGTTGGGTATCTTTTTTTCCCTTTCACCAAAATGAATAAAAACTTTATGTTCAGTGCAGTACTTAGGTATTGGTTTTGTTAATTTCTTAAAACAAATTGGCTCCCCAGTAAATCCCAAACTTGGACAGCCACATTAAGCTAGCAGTGGGGAGGCAATCTGAGCATGATTATCCTGCAAGAGAATTCCCAGAATTTCATCCAAACTGTGATTTGTTCTGTTATAAAAGGCCTATAAAACCCAGTATAGAAATTCCTGCAGGAAACCCGAGTGTTTAAATATCTGCAATTACTCTCTCATGATTAAAGAAAGATATGAAGGACAGGACATGAGCACAAAACAGAAAGAGCCAGGGGTGGCGTGAGTGGGGAGGGGGAGCCCCGAACTGGCAGAGCTGTTCTTAGCGGCTGGTTGGGGGTGAGGCCTGTGCCAGGCTGCTGGGAGATCACCAGCGGAAATGCACAGCAAGGGGAGACGGTCCCCAAGGCCCTGTGATGACGGGGCTCAGCCTCTTGGAGAGTCGCTGGGGTTCTGTGGGCGCGCCATTTCAGACCTCACCCTCATGGGGTCACAGCACACCCCACCTGCCAGCATCAAGATTCGGCCCTGGTTTCCAGCAGCTGGATGGCCCCAACCGTCCTGTGCGTGACCCTTTCGAGTGGATGGGGCAGTTACACTGTGCTAAAGGGGACCCTCCTTCCGGGGGTCCCCTGTGATGACACCTAGGGGTAACACCTTGACCTGGCCCAGCTGTCCGTCTCAGGTCAGGCAGCTGTGTCCAGTCTGGCCCTGGAGAAAGCA
The DNA here is from genome assembly GCA_019455555.1 of Galemys pyrenaicus. NCBI lineage: Eukaryota > Metazoa > Chordata > Mammalia > Eulipotyphla > Talpidae > Galemys > Galemys pyrenaicus. The sequence goes on along the minus strand of JAGFMF010011914.1, from coordinate 4,386,342 downwards.
CCATCCTGAGTCTCCGTCACGCTGGGGAAACCACCTCTCCTTTGAGGGTCCCCAGCTGGCCCCAGGGGCCCTCCCCCGCACACTCACAGTCCGCCGTCCTGCTGCCTCCAGTTTGTGTTGGTCCAGAAGGGACTTCAGAGAACTGCGGGGGGACCCTCTGCCTGAGAGCCTCAGGGGCACCGCTGCATGGACTGCGTCATCTCCCCGGCTCCAGTCCATACCCCTTCTCCACAGTCACAGCTTGTGGGAGCTCCCTGAACCAGAGCAGCCACCCCACAGAGGGCCCCTCAAGCCCGAGGCGCAGGCGGTCCTTGCCATTGCCAGTCCGTATCCAGGTAATTCTCCCGGCACCCTCGGGACAGCCGTGTGAGACTTGAGCCGGCTGACGCATGCGTGACACAGGGCACCTGGGGCGCCGCTGCCGGCCCCTCCAGCATGGTGCCCAGCACGTGGTGGGCACCTCGGGGTGGCGTTTGAGCAGAACGACTGTCAAGGGTGTTCTGTTGAATTGCACAACATCACCCTGGAGACCGTAGGGAGAGTGTCTTCCTGATCTCACGGTCTTCAGTCAGTGTTCGGGGGCTGCTTTCCCCGGGGGCAGCAGCCTGCCTTGCCTGCGGCCGGGGAAGGGCACCTGCTGGCTGGCTGACCTGTGGGGCCGGGGTGGTACTGGCCCCTGGCACCCAATTCCAGCCAGGTGGGCATCTGTGCTCTCTCTGTCCCTCCCTCCCTCCCTGCCTCCTTCCTTTCCCTCCTGGTCTCCCTCCTCCACTCTACAGGCTCCCTCCCTCTCTCCTTCTTTCTGTCCCAACCATCCAGCCTCAGTCCTCAAAGCAGTCTTCTGAGGGTCAAGCTGGAGGATGAGGGCTGGGGGCGCACACAGCCCAGGACCACGTGAGCTCGGGATGCCCGTGCAGGTCAGAGATGACAAATGGCAGAGCCCCGAAGGTGTGCGATCCATTTATCGATTTCTAGCCCTCCCTCCCGCTCGGAGAGCCTCTAGGGAGAGAGAGTCACAGATTCTTAGGGCTGCAACTGTGTAGGAAGGACACGGGTTTCCTACCGGCCAGACATCTGAAGCTGCTTGGCCAAAATATGGAGCCCATTACAGGGAAAGTGGTTCACGTTTCCGATGCAGACACATTACTGCCCAGGTCTCGGTGTCTCATGCGCAAGCAGCAGACATTGCTTCCTTCTGCCCACCTGGGGCACCAGGGTGAAGGTCGTGGGATGAGGAAAAGAGCGAGAATGATAAGACTTAGTAAGGTTTGAGCATTTGCTGCATTCTGGGAATATGTTTCCAGCTCACCAGTATTTACTGACTTACTTAACCCCCTTCTCCTGTGCAAAGCTGAGTTGTGCTTCTCGTCCCGTCTGCCGTCAACTCCCCTTGCGGCTGAACCCCTGTCGGCGTGCGTCCTCACCTACCACCCGAGGGTACTTCCCAGCTGACGCAGGTCAGCCAGAAACGAGACAGAACCAGCAGGGCAGGCCCCATCCAGCAACCCTGTCCAGGCTTGCACCAGGCCAGCTCGAGCTGGACTCGGTCCTTCAGTCAGAGTTTGCCCGCCCTTGTTTCAGCCAACATCTCCCCATTCCTGGAAGGCATATCTATCACCAAGGGAGGAACCGTTAGCCAGTGGCTTCGAGATGTAGAAATCAGATACTGTCATCGTCTCTACTTTTGCTTTTTATTTTATTTTCGGCTGTGTAAACAAAATAAGGTGACACTAATCAAGATGTTTGAACTCTGAATAATGGAAGATCTCTAATTCACACAAATGGAGGAGCCTGGGGTTTTAAGCTTAAACATAGAGTTCATGAATGTAAGTCTCTGGCATGGTTTACCGAATTATAATTGACAAAAGAAACAGTAAAAATAGATTAATGCTAACATAAGTGATCAATTTCCCCCTGAAGTACCATGCAGGATTTCTCCGCACATTTACTTCATTTCTAAGGCTTCCTTCTGACAGTCTCAAATCCTCTCCGGTAGGCGCTGGAATTCCTTGTACTACATTGGGGTGGCGGTACCATGTTTCAAAGTTATTCAGAACCTGATTGGCCGTGTTCCTGCAATACATTTTCCTAACCTCAAGATAAAGATCCATGCATCTCTTTACCCTTTAAACAAAAAAGCTATTGTAATAGCATGTAGTCTGAGGCATGGGCTGAATACCAAAGCTGAGCGTGCACTGCTAAACTGTTTAAGTATGGAAGAAGTAGTGTCTAATAGCATCAGGAAATTGAAATTTAAAAATTTTTCTCACTCACTTATTTGATGAGAACTGGGTATGCTGACAGGTGAAGCAGAAAGCCATTTTTCAAGTTAAATGCCAAGTGGTTATATAGCATAATATTCAGTCAAAATTAACCACCTCACTGCTGCACTGACACCCAGCGTATTTAATGCCAACTGTTCCTGCAAAGAAAACGGCAGGCCTCTGGGAGTGACTGCAGAAGGGGAAAGAAACTGTTACTAATACTTCAATTATTTAGTAGGCGCCCCGACTCTCTGAGTGGGAAAAATGGACTGGCAGGGCACTGAGTCGTGTGGAACATCTCCCTCTGCCTTCCAGCCCCCTCCAGGTCCTCGAAGGCAAACCCCAGAAGACTGTGCACTTGCATGGGCCTCAGACTCCACCCCTACAGGCAAGCCACTCCTCAAAAGCCAGTGGACACTGCCCTGCAGGCAAAGGTGTCAGGTGTTTTTCCGAGCTAGGTTTCTGGTGCTTGCAATGCTAGAATGCTGGGCTCTGGGGAGTAAGTGATGCAGGTGCCGTGGGGCCCCGGGCAGCAGAAGGGAGCCGCCCTTTGGGAGGATTTTAATTCCAAACCTCTGAACCATAGCTTGGAAGCCCCACCTGAGGGTAGGCGGAGGGCAAAGACAGCCCCTTCTTGGAAATTCTAGCCACTGTCTTGCTAGACGATTTTACCAGCATGCTCTAATGCACCAGCTAATGGCACAGGAAGCATCTCCCTCAAATTCCAACCACAAACAAAAACAGGCTGTGGGATCTACTCAAAGCTTCAGCTCCTTGGTGCCTGAGTAACTGGTGGGGCATTTCCTTCCCTCCTGCAGAGGGGAACCTTACTGTGTCAGCTGCCCCATCACCCTTGGGCACCCCGAGACTGGCCCCCGAGACTGGCTGGAAACAAGGGGACAGCTGGTTTGGATTCAGCTCCAGGATTTGGATTCAGATCCTGCCAGGAGGATCACCTGAAACATTTCATTTCCCAGCTTTTAATTTCTCCAGGCACCTCCCCAAGCCTGAGAGCCAGGAGGGAGAGGTTATTGGGGTCCCCAGAAGCAGGCCCAGAGAGACAGAGCTGCCTGAATCCATGGCTTTGACGGACGGACAAACCACCCTAGCCTCCCGGGCTCGTGGCCCCTCTTCTCAGGTGACCCTCTACCAAGTAACTGAGTGTAGATGTGATTTTTAAAAATTGAAAACCCAACTGTAGTGGCAGGAAGGTGGCTATAGGGTCAGAGAACAATTGGGTCTTTCCACCCACCCACCACTGTGATGACGGACACCTGCGGTGCTGCGAGCATTCCAGGGTGCGCATGCGCAAGTGGGCGCGCCTGAGTTGGACACGGGCTTAAATGGGCGGTGTCATGAGGACGCCAGGACCGACGGGACTGACCAACAGCGAGAGCACCAACGAGCAGCAGTGAGAGCAGCAAAGCAGCCGAGAGGGTGAGATGCACTAGGGGCTGGGAGGCCCGCCAGCCCCCCGGCCCCCTGGCCCTCCTGCCTGCCATGTACCTGGCCACCTCTACTAATAAAAGCATGAAAAGCCACCGAGGGCTCCGAGACACCTTCCTTGACCCATCTGCCCAGAACCATCCCGAACCTGCCCAGTGCCACCTTTCCTGCCGCTACAGTGGCACTGGGCAGGTTCGGGATGGTTCTTAACAGACAGGGGTAAGGGAAGGAGTCTCGGAGTTTTACAGTTTTATTATTAGAGGTAGCCAGGTACATGGCAAGCAGGGGTGCCGGGCGACCAGGAGGCTGGCAGACCTCCCAGCCCCCAGTGCATCTCACCCTCTCGGCTGCTTCTCCTCCCTGCTTCTGTTACCTATCAGGCGGCAGCCGGCAGGAGGAGTGGTCTCTGGCTCCCCTGCAAGTCAGTGTGGCAGTCCTTCCTCAGAGACCTCAGGTGCAGACAAAATGGGCCAATCAGGTGCGGCAAAATAGACCGATCAGACTCTTGCGGCGGGGGGGGGGGGGGGGGGGGGGGGGGGGGGGGGGGCGNGGGGGGGGGGGGGGGGGGGGGGGGGGGGGGGGGGGGGGGGGGGGGGGGGGGGGCGCGCCTGTAAAAGTTAATATAAGGCCTAGTCGAAGCGAGACAGGGATTCATTCATTGGGAGACATTTTGGAGAAAGAGCTGACGGGGATTTGGAGCGACCTGGAGGAGCAGACGGAGAAGCAGCAGCAGCAGAGGAAGAAGAGCTCCTGCAGA
>JAGFMF010011914.1:4306266-4381825 GCA_019455555.1 Galemys pyrenaicus | reverse complement strand
GGAGACATTTTGGAGAAAGAGCTGACGGGGATTTGGAGCGACCTGGAGGAGCAGACGGAGAAGCAGCAGCAGCAGAGGAAGAAGAGCTCCTGCAGAGGACGGACCAACCGACTGACAGAACCGAGAGAACCAACAGGCCCGACAGCAGCAGCAGCAGCAGCAGCAGCAGAGGACGAGGAGAAGACGGTTCCAGCCTCCGAAGAAAGGAGGGGAGCCTCCAGCCGCCGCCCTCCGAGGAGAGAGAGAGACCGGGACTCGGTCCTGGCTGTGACACTGACCGGAAGAAGCACCAAAGGCCCTGGGCCTGGTGTCTCAAAGAGCTGTCTGTTGGTGGCATAGAACTGGTGAGTGGTGACTGCCAACGCTGATGCTGTCTGGATGAAGCAGCCAGCCTCTTGTGGATACGCAAGCGCTCTCGTTTCCCCCAGTTTGTAAATAAACCCCATGACTGTTGTTCCTGTAGCCTGAGGTCCCTTGCAATTGTGCGTGCGGGTGAGAACCTGCAGACAGTGACCTGTATTGGGCACTGTCCTCTGCTAGGCCCCTGCTGCTATAGCCCCGACTCTGGTTTGTGGCCTTTTGGCCTTTAGGCGCTTTTGGGGGTCTTTGACCTCTGTCTCAGTCAGAGCGGCCTCCTTCCCCTGCCCCCCCATTTCACTTCTACTGCTGCTCTTCCATACTTGCTGCTGGCGCCCTCCTGACACCACCCATATACACCCGTGTCCAAACTCAGGTGCGCCCACTTGTGCGTACCCACCTAGGCATGCGCGCAGCACCACAGGTGTCCGTCATTATACCAGTGGTGGGAGGGTGGAAAGACCTGATAGCTCTCTGACCCTATGCCAACTGAGAAAATGGGGTATTCCATTAGTGCTTAGTGTTGAGAATATGAAGACTATAAAACATTAAATGATATTTAAAAGAGACACTGCTATTAACCCTACCACCTACCAACCAGTACCAACTGGCACAGGGCTGCTCACCTGCCGAGCCAGAAGTCTAGATTTCTCAGGTGTGTGCATGCCCATATGAAAGAGAGACAATTTAGTCTCTGAATTTAAAGTTACAGACATCGTATATAATATTAAATTACTGGCCACATCTTTGAAATGCATCATGTCTATTATTTTAGAAATTAAAAAAATTGTTTATTTTTGCATAGAAGAACTGAGGTGTAGTCCAGACGTGTGGGGGGTGAGAGGATTCACCAGAGACAGAGTGGGGAACAGAACAGGTGGATCTACTGAAACACACTGCTGAGGGGAGCAGCGGGGAGGCCGGAGAGGTCTGCTGTGCCCTGTGGGTCAGCTCCCTGGCCGGGGATCGAACACGGAACTCAGGCAGCAGCAGTGACAGTGCTGAGACCGAACCCCTAGGCCACCAGGGAGGCCCCCACCATATGTCTTGTTAATGCAGCCAGTCCACCAATGTTGAACATTTAGGTATCTAATATCGTGATTGTAGCGTGGAGCATCCTCGGTGTGATTCAGTATCTGACACACCGACCTTGGGAGCAGCGCCTTGAGGGGGGCTTAGGTCACAGGGGAGGGCCAGTGCACATTTCACTCGCCTGGACTATGTCTCTGGGTCCAAACTAGGTTGTCTTCCATGTCACTCAAGTCAGCGTCCTTGGCCTCACCCATAATGCCTCAGACCCTCCCAGGTTGTTTTGAGCTAAACCAGGGGTTCCCAACCTCAGCTTGGCCCTACTGAGATTGGGGGCTAGGTAAGTCTGGCGGTTCAGGCAGTCTAGCTACTGCCAGCTGCTCGGCAGCAACTCTTCCACCCACTAGATGCCAGCAGCTCCCTCTCAGTGTGATTCCGAAACTCGTTCCAGAAATTGCCAAAGGTCAATTGCCCCTGGCGCCAGCCACAACCATGTCCAGCAGCACAACCAAAGAGAGAAGGGAGCAAGCAAATGGCGGGAGAAGAAAATATGTTCCCCCAAAAAGCCAGTTCATTGTCCCCAAAGTCAGCCCGTGTATTCCATGGAAATGTACATCTATACCCGAGAACCATCCCCCCGAGAAAGTCAGCTCTTCCTCCTTGCTCCCCCAGAATGGCACGTCACCTCCACGCTGCTTAGTGGTCCCCCATACACTGCCGCTGTTTCCTTGCTTAGTTCTCTCTCCTGCACTGGACCCCGAGTCTCTTGGGGCAGAGAGTTTTTCAGCCATTTCTTTGTCTTTGGTGTTAGCCCACAGCAGCTGACACCGAGTGAATGAAAGAAGCTAAGATGAGACGAAGACACACATGTAACATGGGCACACACACGCACACACACACACACACCAAGAGGATTTGTGAAGAGGCATCCATTAATTTTGACTTTATAGTGATTTCTGACAGTAAAATTTCTCTGCGTAAGCACTAAAAATTTCCTAAATCTGCAAAGAATAACATTCGGGGAGTTAGGAGCAATGCATTTGCCAGCGAGGTAGGAGCCCCCTACTTTTAAATAAGGGTGCTTAGTGTTGTCAGAGGAGAAGGAAACTTTCTCTATCGCTTTAAGAGACAATTTACTGCATCATTAACGCATGTCGTTTAATGGAAAGTCCTGTTATTTTTGGAGGAAGAAATGCATATTCCATACTAAATATAATAACAACATAAACCTTTAATAAATAATTGTAACAGTTTATAAATATTTAAATAGTAAATCTAAAAGTCCTGAGGGACTGGAGAAGGCAAGGAGGGAAGATCTGACTTGTAAAGCTCTAAAAATAGGTCCTGACACATACAATTTGAGACTATTTTGCAGGCAGGAGGATGCAGCGAATGGCCCCCTTAGTAGAGGGGATGGCTAGTGCGAAGTGACCGCTGCCCGGCTATTAACTACAGGGCTGAAATTGACCACAGGACTCCACAGATCTGACCAGCCCCTCACCTGAGCTACAGACAGTCACCTGAAAGAGTCACACCCCAAAGTGGATTAAATCCACGCCAGAGCTCGCCAGCCCAGCAGGCCGGCCAGGCTTCTCTGGGAGGTCTTGCTACCCATATATGCTATTCATAGTACTCAAACATCAGCATTGGATTTAGTTCCAGAGGCATCGCTCCACGATGCCATGGCTTTTACACTTCAAGAACAACTATCATTGGGCCTCCCTGGTGGCGCAGTGGGTTAAGCAACGCACTATGAAGCAAACCGCAGCCACTGCAGCATGAGTTCGATCCCTGCTGCCGGCCAGGGAGGGGACCACCTTGGCACAGCAGACCTCTCCTGCCTCGCCCACTGCTCCCCTCAGCTGTGTATTTCAGCAGATCTGCCTGTTCTGCTCCCCACTCTGTCTCTGGTGAGTCCTCTCACTGCCCCCTGCCTCTGGCCTGTACCCCAGCTCTTACATGAAAAAAAAAAAAAAGAAAAAAAGAACAACTATCATTATCCCTTTGATTAGGCAGGACAGAATTGAGACCCGGAGAGGTGAAGAGGTACTGCCGGGACCCCAGCTCCTGAGCCTGGTGGTGGAGCATGGACCAAGCAGAGACCTGCCTGACGGAAACCCCCCAGGCCAGGAAGGGTGTCCTCTGCCCGGTCCGTCCGAGCTGAAAAAAACTGGCCCTCCGCATCATGCGCAGGCACAGATGATTCAGCCAGGTATCACCGTGGCCCTAACGTCACCTCAGTGTGCACTCCATCTGCAACTGTCTCTTAGCCGAGGATTCGCTTCTCCTAATTCTGGTCCATGAAGCACGAGCGATGGGTATTCGTTAGGGGGATGCGTTGGGGAAAAGCCTCTCTCAAGAGAGAGCCACAGCTTCTTCTGGGTTGTCACATCTGGAGCTGCTGGACTGCGGCCATGAGCTCAAATAAGAGGGCACAGTCCTGGAGTGAGGGGCGTGCCCAGGAAGGCAGGGAAGAGAGGTAGGGACAATTTGGTTCATCGGTGACTAATGAGGCCACTTCCCGAGGGCTTCCTACCTCTGGTTATGAGATAATATATTTCCTTATTTTTAAGATAGCTGAAGTCAGGGTTTGGGGTGACTTGTAGCCAGACTCACCCTGACTGATGTGGGGACATACCCCAGGGACCAGGAAAGTGGTATGTGTGCAGAAATGCTACATCAGAAATGCTGGTGATTTGGGCAACAGAACGCACGGAACCATGATCTCGCCATCACCTCCCCGGCATCCACTTTTAAGGTTCTTTTACTGAAGAAGTGGAATTCCCTCTCCCTCATTCTGTATCAGACAGGTGGAAGGAGCTTATGGTAAGACAAACATGTGTTCTATCATTAGCTCCTCTGACTGATTCGAGAAGAGTCCCATTCAGGGGCCTCCCTGGTGGCACAAGGGATTAAACACACTGAAGCATCCACAGCCACTGCAGCACATGTTCGATCCCCAGCCAGGGAGCGGACCCACATGGCACAGCAGACCTCTCCTGTCTCACCTGCTGCTCCCCTCAGCAGTGTATTTCTTTCAGTCTACCTGTTCTGCTCTCCACTCTGTCTCTTTGAATATTTTTTAAAGATTTATTTATTTATGCATACAAGAGCTAGGGTACAGGCCAGAGGCAAGGAAGGTGAGAGGAGTCACCAGAGACAGAGTGGGGATCAGAACAGGCAGATCAACTGAAAATACACTGCTGAGGGAACAGCGGGTGAGGCAGGAGAGGTCTGCTGCGCCATGTGGTTCCCCTCCCTGACTGGGGATCGAACTCTCGCTGCTGTGCTGCGGATGCTTCGCAGTGCGGTGTTCAACCCGCTGCGCCACCAGGGAGGCCCCCAGAGAACTGAGACTTCAGACATGATCTACAGTCATTGACAAGACAGCTGACAGCCCATGGCCAGGTGAGTCTCTACATGTTGAATAATCACTGTGTACCAGACTCCAAAGCACCTTAGGAATTACCTGACTTTCACCCCTAATTTCATAGACAAGTAATCTAAGTTCCAGAGGGACGCGATCGCCCCCAAAGTCATGCAGCTAATTAATGGGAGAGTCTAGGTCTGATCCCAGTCTCCTGGTCCCTGGCAGATGGTTCGTTCTGTTGCTTCCTCTGAAGAATAATCAGTTTCAGCTGAGTTCTGGCCAATTAGGAGTTTTTCAGAATGGATTCTTCAAGTTCTTCGTACGCATGATATGAAGACATTTCTGTGGCCAGATAAATTGAAAAAATGATGAACCAAAAATTAAATTGATATATTGATTCAGAACATCTCAGGGCTCCGAGTATGCTAATCCAGGAGGGCAGGGCTGTCGGCTGTATTCCCCAAATTTCGTTGACCATGGAATTCCTTCTCATCCATCATCCTGCTAAGTGTCTCGAGATGTGCGTGCACTGCGCATGTTAAGCCCGCAAATGGGAGTCGGTGGACTTTTTCAGTGAGTGAAGGCGCATCTCTTCCCTTCAGAAAGGGCTGCATCTTTGCAGGAGACAGCACCTGCCACCACCAGGCAGCCACCGGGCTTGTGTGCTAGGCAGCTCTCGGCCTCCCCCCCTTGAGGGCTTGGAGACGGTGACATTGGAGAGGGCGTATGCCTGTGGGGGCGGGATGATTTTCGCTTTGTGACTTTTTAAATGAAAATTTCATCCTAAAGAGTGAATATTTAAATCTTAGGAAGCACCCATCTTAATTGTCTCTCCCATGCAGAAGCAGAGCTGTGGTGCCCGGGGATGTGTGGCACCAGTTCAAAGAGGGGCCCCTTGGAAGACTCCTGACAGGTCCCTCCAGAGCCATCGGGGAGGGAATGGCACAAGGGGGACCCCAGCGGTGCAGCAGACCCATCCGATCAACTCCCTGGTTGGCCATGGCTCAAGTTATCTTAAGAAAAGGCATTATCATTACTGCATCTTCACCACATATTTCCAATTGAGTTATCACAAGGGTATTACAAAAAAAAAAAATCATAAGAGTTGGCAGTAACTCAGTAAATAAAATCACCACTTTAATTGCTCCAGTGTAACAGGTCGATCATTATCAAGAAAGGTTTTGATATATTTTTTAATTAAATGGTGACTCTGTTGATCGATTTCACTGATAAGAGAGAACGTCCCTCTTTTTCCCCACCCTTCAAAACAGTTTGCTTCATGAATCGGACCCTTACTGGAGGGTGGAAATGTGGGGACATCGCTAACCAAGTGGGTTTAGGCAAGTGACGCCCCCTCTCCATGCCTCAGTTCCCCCATCCTTAAGGGGTGAAGAAGCAAGTATTTCCCAAAGCCCTCCCCACTGGAATGCGGATGGCAGCTGGCACTTGTCTTATTGGACACGTTCTTATAGCACGAGAGGCTTGAACGTCTATCATTCACCTCCAAGAGTTCCACAATGTCAGTTACTGGCACGGGCAGCCAGGGCCAGGTGCCCCCACCCACCCCCCAGGTGAGGGGCATGGCCTACATGAACACTGTCCCCCCCTCCCCCCACCCCCACTTTGCACAGTGGGAGGCTGCCTGCCTTCTCTTTCACTTGTGAAATCCATCTCTCCTTACTGGTAGATGTTGTGAACCTTTACCTGGGAGCACACCTGAGGGTAGCCACACGTGAGGGTAGCCAAGGCCCTGTCACCTGCCTCAGCCCACCCTGGTGGTGGGTAAGAAGGCAGCACAGAGGCTGGGCATGTAGGTGTCTCAGCTAAAACCCAGCTCCGTGCTTATTCAGTGACTTAGATGGTTTGGTTCCTTTTTACAGGTGGGGAAGCTACCTACAAGGTAGCATCTGGCTTGCAGGGTAGAGAGAATAGTTACAATGCGTAGACAGTTCTTAAAGCAGAGCTGGGCATGTGTCTGTTACCTTTTAAATGGTGTTAACATTGTTTTTCTACCTCCCAGTGATTTCCAGAAGTCACCTTTCAGACCAATGAAATGGTGAGAGTGACTTTAGTGAAATTCGGGGTGTTCCCACACCCACTGTATGCTTGCTCTCCACTGTCAGGGTCTCCTGTCTTCCAAAGCACCCAGCAGACACTCGGCTCTCCCGTCTGTGAGTGGGCCCCCCAGCCTACAGCAGCTGCCTTGCCCACCCAGCCCGGATTCTCTCCCTCTAGTACACTGGCTTCTCAGAGGTGCAGTGATGACAAAGCGAATTTCTCAGTGCAAATTAAAAGTAGGTGTTGCTTCTGGCGTGGCCCTGGTGAAGCAATGGATAGCATCCCCTGGGTTCCAGCTGGTAGCGTGTCTGTCTAAGGGTCTGTCATGGAAGCTGGGGTCTCATGGTGCCCTGGCAGCTCACGGCTGGCCTCTCACAGAACTGCTTTTTCTGAGGCAGTGTCCCTTCCTGGGGGAGGGTGCACAGCAGTGTACACTGTAGGGTAAATTAAAGTGATCAGGCTTTTCCGCCCTCCCGCCATGGCGTCGAGGATGGACACCTGTGGTCCAGCACGCACGCCCAATGGCGGCACCTCCAGTAGGGTGTGGGCATGCGCAGGTGGGTGCATCTGAGCTGAGACGCGCGGCATATAAGGGCGGCGTCACGAGGATGCCAGCAGAGGAGAGAGAGAACTGAAAGAGAAGAGTAAGAGGCAGAAGAAACAGAAGCACAAGAGAGCCCAGAGAGTGAGATGTGCTGGGGGCTAGGAGGCCTGCCAGCCTCCTGCCCCACCCCACCCCCACGCTGTGTTCCTGGTCACCTGTGGTGTAAAAAGTAATAAAAGCCTGAAAAAGCCACTGAGGGCTCCAGCACTCCTCCTTGACCCATCTGCTCTCATCATGGAGAACCTGCTCAGTGCCTTGGGCACTACAACTGGCAGTGCAGGGTCTCACCTCCTTGCGTCACTTGAGCATCCCTGAAGGGCCCCATCCAGCCCAGCTCCCTCAGGCCAGCTGAGGTCCCCTGCTGTGAGGCCCTGCAGCAGTTTTCCCCTGGGCCACGCCGTGCCCACCTCACGCCACACGGGGACTCCCCCAGCGCACCCCAGCCACCTCGGGCCCACCTCACACCTCACAGGGGCTCCTCCAGTGCACCTGCCTGGAACTGTTTGCTGAGTCCACCTGAGGGAACCTAGGCTGGGACAAGAGCTCAACTACAAACATTTCCGTGCCCTGCTCTTCCAGGGTGCTGGGCAGGAGCCGAAGGGCTTCACCCCCAAGTACGAGCCCAAGGACTGCTCAGCGGGTAGCTGGTGCCAAGGCGCCAAGGGAAAGGTGGCTAGGGCCACGCCTGCGCAGGTGGCCCCCTGGGCTGTGCCTCATGGAGATCTGAACGTAGAGGAACAGGAGCTTCTCTCCACCTCCCTGGGTCTTCGGTCTCCAGCCAGACCCCCAGGGCCGCCCCCCCCCGCAGGAGACCCCCCTGCACCTGGCGCTCCTTGCTGCCACCTCCCTACCCTGTTTACTGCTCCGGCTCCACATCACGGGGATGTGAAGAGCGCGCTGATCTTTCCTGGGTCACTGGGGAAAGGGCTAAATTTAGATGTAGCAATGGGAGGAAATGGAAGGGGAAGAAAAAATGAGGCTGTCCTAATGCGTGTGTTGTAGGGAGCAGGGAGCAGAATTACTTCCCAGCTGTCTGAGGCGTTCACAGAGGGAGACCCCACTTAAACTCATCCATTTTGTTATTAGCCTTTTGGACACTACAAGGAACATTCTAGAAAACTGAAGAGTAAAGTAATCATAATTCTAAGGGGAAGTGGAACTTTCTCTAACTGCAGAAAAATGATCTCAGAGAAGTACTGAGGCAGCCTCGATGCAATTGGATACTGTGCAGGTCACACACACCCACACACACACACACTCACACACACACACAGCAGGCCCGGTGCTCAGGAGAATCCTGTACAGAAAAGACTTTTCATTTTTCCTACCCCCATTCTGTTCTTCCAAATAGACAGATGAAGTGAAAATAAAAGGGGCAGCTCTCTCAAGCTAGTTTTTTTTTTTTTTTTCCACTTTGGCATTTTTGTGGGTGGGATGTTCAGCGACATTTCTGACCTCTACCCCTCCAGCCAGGACAATCACACCTGACTCCAGAAGGACCATGTTGCCTGGGGGAGAACTTCTGCCCCCTCTCCCCTCTCCCCTCTCCTGATGTCCTCCCCCTAATGCAGCCTCTGGGTCCTCTGGTGGGGAGGGCCAGGCGTGGGGAGAGGGGGCTGTCTTCCAAATCCCCGTTTCCTGAACCTGTCTTCACAATTTTCACATTGCTGTTACTGACTGATGGGCATGGCCCTCAAATTGAGACCCTCTCAAGACAGCCCTGATGTGAGATCATTTTTCTGCAGTTAGAGAAAGTTCCACTTCCCCTTAGAATTATGATTACTTTACTCTTCCGTTTTCTAGAATGTTCCTTGTAGTGTCCAAAAGGCTAATAACAAATAAGTAAAAAGGAGGCCTTGAGGGTGGGCCCTAACCTGTGATGAGTGGCCTCTCTGCAAGAGGAGGGAGAAATGGGAGGACCCCAGGAGAAGGAGGCCACCTGCAAGTGCTAGAGATGAACCAACCCCCGCTGATGCCTTGCCCTTGGGCTTCCGGCTTCAGGCACCGCAAGGTCAAGGTCTGTGGCCGAGCCACTCAGCCCGCACGGTGCCTGCCTGAGAAGAGCGGGGCAGTGACAAGGTAGAGGCTCCGTTCCAAAGGGAGGTGGGTCTGGACCCCAAAGGCACCATAGATGAGGGGTTGGGCGAGGGGGTGGGGCAGGGGATCCAGACAGGCCCTGGGTCTCAGCCACCTTCCAGACAGGTTTTCATTTCTGTCAACATGTGTTCAGTGGAACCAAACAGAAAAAGATTTTTTTTTATTCGGGGAAATTGTAGATTTCCTTGTTTATGATCCATATAAAGGAAGAGGTACCTGCTTTCAACACAGCATCTTCTTTTATCTGGAATTGTCTCACAGCATTGTTTTTGTCACAGACCTGGATACCATTAACTACTCCCCACACTTACTGAAGATGGAGGAAGCTTACGTGCAGGAAATTAAGACATTTTTTGGATCATGTTTAATCACTCTTTTCTGGCTTTTATTTAAAAAAAAAATGAAAACAGTATCTACACCTGTGTCTATGTACGTATACCCACGTGTATACACATATAGATGTCTATGCGTGTGTGCATAAATATGTATACATATAGTTCTCCTTTTCCTCTGGTCCACTTTTTCTTCAGTTTTTGTTTGTTTTACTTGTCAGAGCTTCTAGGGCCCGATGAGGGTTTGTAGGGATCCATAAAATAAATCACTTGTCCTTAGTAAACAGCAGTGCATTGTTTGATGGATTATTTCAGTGACTCTACCACCAGCTTCAGGTGACTGCCAGCCAAGTGGCTGAGGGCGGAGGGCATGGGCCGTGCCATTGGGCTCACTGGCACGCATCATAAAAATAGGAACAAGAAGCGTGATCAGGCCCTCCCTGGTTACCTAACCTAGGAGTTATGTCTCGTCACTATCACCACTGCGGCCTGAGTTCGATCCCCAGCCAGGGAGGGGACCCACATGGCGCAGCAGACCTCTCCTGTCTCCCCCGCTGCTCCCCTCACTGTATTTCAGTAGATCTGTCTGTTTTCCTCCCAGCTGGTCTCTGGTGAATCCTCTGACACCCCGCACCTCTGGCCTGTACCCCAGTCCTCATATACATAAATAAGTTTTTTTTAAAGATTTATTTATTCATGCATACAAGAGCTGAGGTACAGGCCAGAGGCGTGGGGTTTGAGAGGATTCACCAGAGACAGAGTGGGGAGCAGAACAGGCAGACTGACTGAAACACACTGCTGAGGAGAGCGCCATGTGGGTCCCCTCCCTGCCTGGGGATTGAACTTGCGCTGCTGTGCAGTGGATGTTTCACAGTGCGGTTCTCAACCCGCTGCGCCACCAGGGAAGCCCTACATA
This sequence comes from Galemys pyrenaicus, assembly GCA_019455555.1. Taxonomy (NCBI): domain Eukaryota; kingdom Metazoa; phylum Chordata; class Mammalia; order Eulipotyphla; family Talpidae; genus Galemys; species Galemys pyrenaicus. The sequence continues at coordinate 4,371,062 of JAGFMF010011914.1, read as the reverse complement.
AACAAGTCTTTTTAAAAAAAAGTCATCAGTGACAAGGATTTGGGGGAACTTTGCTGTTAGGAGTCCCCTACTTTGGGAAGAGTGGAACAAACCTCCCTTTGGCTATTTGGTATATTTGGCTAAAGAGTTGTGGCCTGAGGTCACCTGCAGGCATGGTGAGGTATTGATGAAAGGTGACCAGGTGGCCACCTGTCTGCCCCTTGCCTAATTGTGTTTTGCATGTGTGACCAAATTAAGCCTTACTGCAGATCTCATCCACCGGGTCCTCTAAACGGGGGCACACTCTCCTCCAGCGGAAAAAGCCTGAAATCGCCCCCAGACATCCACAGACTTGCCATCCAATCATCCCACAAGAATCCGACGGAATCAAAAAATCACCAAACTTTCACCTAACTCAGATTGGCTGGCAACATGATATTTTTGGATCTGTAATGTATGTCAGGTTTGTTGCTTGGACTTAAAAAAAAAAAAAGCCTCATGGTAATAGGCACGCGAACTATCTTTAGGATTTATGGTGTATGGGAAAAAACAGAAAGTGCCATAGATTTGTATAATTTTTTTCTAGGAAAGATGTATTGTTCTGGGACGAGCAGTAAGATGAAGAAAAACCATGAAATTCTTCATGGTATTATATGAAAATTGTCAAACTGCTGGGATACCCTTATTGCATGAACAGCCTCAAACACGGTCTATTTAGACTCAAATTTTTCAGTTTCTTTGGACAGTAGCTTTAGCCTGGTGCAGTTGTAAAGTCCCACAAAAGAGTATTTACTTTATCTTGTCAGAAAATGTAGTCATAGAAGAATCATAAACGCCCCGTGTTTATCAGGTCGCTTGCCTACCGGTTGTCACTGGAAACGCAGCTTCCATTTTTTTTCCCTGCCTCTCTCTCCTCAGAGAAAATGAAACATCTCATTGTTCTCTTCAACAAAAAGACCAACGATCCTAAGATATCAGAGAAAGCCCGTCTTTCCCATTAGTAGTATGTTAGTGATAAACAATGTTTTATGCCCCGTAATTAAGGTACAGGTAATGAGCAATTATGTAGATCATGAATTAATTATATTTAAAACACAGGCCATTACAATCAATATTCACCACATTTCAACTGCATTCTGGAATTAATAAATCTAATTAAAACTTTGAATTGGCAGTGATCTGTTTATACCACCTTGGTGAAGAATCACAACTAACAGCTGTCTATGAATAACTACGTTCTACGTGTATACACGTGCCCCGCGGGTTCTGGGGTGTGGGGTTGCCATCTTTGCTTAGGTAGATTGATCTAGACAAGCTTGTGTTCTGGTGACTCTTCCTCTCGCCAGATGACCACCCCGGAGGCCAGGTAGGAGCGTGAACCTTCCTTTTAGTCTCAAAGCGATGATTTCAAAGCCAGCAAGCATGGAGGGAGCGTCTACTGGCTGGTGGTTGGTTGGAGTGGGGTCCTCTCTCAGCCCCTGCTTTTTAAAGCATCCTGCTTTCCCCTCTCTCGGTCCATGTCCTCTCATTGCAATGAGGCTCACACTCCTCTTCCCGCCAGGGGGGCTCATGTCTTAGTCCTGGGCTAGTAAACCACCAGGCTCTGCTGTTTCAGGGGTGGATCGATGGTTACACGGGCACAGAAAGTCATGATGATAACTTTGTTGTGACTCTGGAGACTGAAGCTCTCTTGGTCTCCATTGAACTTGAACTCAGGAAGATGGAGATCTGCAGCTTCTAGCAACTACCTTACCCCCGTGTGGAGTTGGGCTGAGCTCAGAGACAGACTAGCTCTCAGTATAGCACTGGCAGCTGTACCTAAGACAACTAAATCTCGAGTTTCCACCTACATAATTCAGTAAGCACACTCATTTGAAAGTTACTCTCTCTGGGGAGGAACGTGGGTCATGCAAAGTATATAATAAAGCACTAAGTCACCCTTAAACAAATACAAATCCTGACCAGAATAAGGACGTTTAAAATAAGTGCCTCTTTCTAATTGAGTTGGAGGGTGAGAAGACAGCCATCAAAAATGCTGGTTTCCTTCTGTCAGTGGTGTGAAAAACATCCAAAGCAAAGGAATAATGGGTTGCAGAGAAAAAGGGACTAAGGAGCAAGGAATAACTTGCACTTTAAAATGAATTGTGAAACATCATTTCATATGAATCATCTATAGATTAATAGCTGCTCTTACCAAGTATTAAAAGTGCTTTTTCAGCTCATGGCAGATACACCGCTGAAAATATGAATGTTGCATAAAACCTGGACTGGGGCAGGGGTGAGGCTCTCCTGCCCATTCTTCACAAACTCCTGAGAACAAAGGAGACCATGAATCAGCAGCAACCTTGAGATGCCCTTGAAAATAAGTGTCTCTTTCTAATTGATTTGGAGGGTGAGAAGGCTGCCATCCAAATATACTGGCTACCTTCTGTCAATGGCATAAGAAACATCTGAAGCAAACTAAACCTTCTTGTTAGAACTATTTCGGGTACAGCCATTTCTCTATTTACAAAACACTTTCATATCCATCACCTTGTTTGATCTTGTGGCCAGAGACATGGTAGTCATCCATTAAACCATTCAGCAGTTCGCCGAACGGATATATATTGAGGCCATACTTCACAGTGGCCCTGGGGCCTGAGGGACACAGGAGCTTTCTTGAGACCCAACTCAACTCAACTCGAACCCCTTCTTTCATTGCTTAACTCACTGCGATTTAAAATATGAGGCCAAAAGCAATGTGTGTTTCCCCCTGTCTTAACTCTCCTTGAAAAGAAAGTAAAATGGGCCTTCTTGGTGGCCCTTACTCAGTGCTATCACTGCTACAGCCTGAGTTCGATCCCTGGCCAGGGAGGGACCCACACATAGCACAGCATACCTCTCTTGTCTCGCCCGCTGTCCCCCTCAGCAGTGTATTTCAGTAGCTCCACCTGTTCTGCTCCCCACTCTGTCTCTGGTGAATCCTTTACATGCCCCCACCCTGCACCTCTGGCCTACACCCCAGTTCTTCTACACACTAAAAAAGAAAAGAAAGTAAAAGGTGTCCTGCATTCCAATCCATCCCCCAAATGTCCCCACCTCTCCCTTCTCTGATGCCCATACACATGGATACTATGAACAGAGACCTTACCTTGAGCCTGAGGCAGCTTAACCTTCAGGGTCTCTGAGCTACATCAGCTCTTTCCAATATCTGGAAAAGTAGTTTTTCAGAACTTTTTTTTAAGATTTTATTTATTATTATTTATTTTGCATGGAGGGCTTGTTCACGTGCTTGTGAAGATTTTTAGGATTGTACCAGTCGATTGACAACACTGTTTCTGACCAGTTCAAGTCCCCCCACCACACATTCTCTTGTGTAGGATGGGGTTGAAGTGGCCATAGGCATTTAAGGGTCTGGCTAAGGGAGGGAGCGTGGAAACCCTCATTCGGGGTTGGAGGGATGTAGGGGCTCCCGAACATTCAGTCCACATGAGCCTTGTGCTCACATGCTGAGGGCTTTCAAGAGTGACTTGGGAAACTCTCCTGTGCCCACAGACCCCCAAGGTCAGGATTCCTACTGAGAGATGCCTGTGTCCAAACGCACCTTCATCAGAAGTACGTAGATCACGTGGATTCAGAGGTTTGAGGGGCATGAAGAAATAAGCTCATTTATGATTCCTTTATGATTGGAGTCCTCTCCTGCCAGGAGTACACGTAACAAAGGCAGGTGCTACCAACACACTAGACTTCCTTTGCCTCTTTATGAACAATAAGAAAAACAGAATGCAAGAGAATTCTTATGTTTATAAAGCGTTACATCACTCAGAGAATTATTTGAGTGTGAATGGGCGTGTTCTAGTCTCTTAGGGGAAAGACTTCTATTTTGTGCTCTAGAAAATGATATTAGGGCCTCTCTGGTGGTGCAAGGGGTTAAGCAATGTGCTATAAGGAATCTGCAGCCACTGCAGCCCAAGTTCAATCCCCAGCCAGGGAGGGGACCCGCATGGCACAACAGACCTCTCCTGCCTCTCCTGCTGCTCCCCTCAGTAGTGTATTTCAGTTTATGTGCCTGTTCTGCTCCCCACTCTGTCTCTGGTGAATCCTCTCACCCCCTGCACCTCTGGCCTGTACCCCAATTCTTATATGCATAAATAAATCTTTTAACAAAGGAAAACATTATAAAATTGCTGACCAAAGAGAATGATGACCAAAAAATATCTTGGGAAAAAATGTCCAATAGACTTATGTCAATGTGCTAATTAATACAAAATTAATTTACTAATAAAATGTTATTTTCTGAGATATTTGTGATATTTGTCATCTTTCTCAAATGTATTTTTTGTTGCTTTCTCTTCTCATTCTATGAAAATATTTATTTCAACTCCTAAGGCGATAGGCATCCTGTTTCTCAAAGAAGGCCCTAAAATTGCATGAGCTTGTATAAAATCGGTATCCATGCCAAAGTGGACTCTCATACCCCAGAAAAAATTATACTGTAAGCTACCAAGACTAGAGCTGATACTCTGGAGATAGGAAAGAGAAAGGATAAAACGAGACAATGACTATTGCGCCTGATGCAGTTCAAATAGATTGATAAGACTTACAGCAAGACAAATCAAGACCAGAACATCAAGTGCTGGTAGAAAAGTCTAGCTAAATGGGACAAAGGAGTTAAAAGAAATGCCCGTGCTATGTCTGGGCCTCTCTCTGCCGCTGTACCTTAGCCACACGTTGGAAGAGCAATATGAGTGGTGGGTGGGACATATATCCCTTCTCCATCCCTTTTCTGGAAGCTTTTTCTCCTCTCAGTGTATGTGATTACCCTGTGAAGACAGATCACTCAGCTGTCCTCCCTCCCACCTCCAGTCAGAGTGGGATGTCCCAGGAGTGGGGGCCTGACCTCTTCTGAGATAATTAGGTCCTTTCCTGGAACTTTGGAATTAGAATTTTAAAAAATCCCATTCTCTGGCCCATATTAAAAAACTGGCAACAACAAATGCTGGTGTGGATGTGGAGAGAAAGGAACGCTCCTATAATGCTGATGGGAATGCAAACTGGTTCAAACACTGTGTGAAACTGTATGGACGTTCCTCAAATTACTAAAAATGAAACTACCATATGACCCAGCAATTCCACTTCGAAGAATCTACCCAAAGGTCACAAAATCATGAATTTGAAAGGAAATCTGCATTCTGAATTTTATTTTATCACTATCTGCAATAGCCAAGACATGGAAACAACCTAAGTGCCCAAAAACAAATGAGTGGATCAAGAAGATGCGGCATATAAACATGGTGGAATATTACTCAGCAATCAAAAAAGATAAGCTCATGCTATTTGCTGCAACGTGGATGGAACAGGAAGGGATGATGCCCAGTGATATAAGTCAGAAGGAAAAAGAAAAACATGAGATGGTTTCACACAGGGAAACCATACAAGGAATCAAAAAAAAAAAAAAAGAAAGAACAAACAGGCAAATAAAATATCAGAGATATTTAGCAAAGGAGGGAGGAAGAGAGGTCAAAACAGGGGAGAGAAGAACACAAGAGATTATGGTGATCTTTCATGGATGTCTCAGTGGTGGGAAATCATGGGGACTACAACTGAAAGGAGAATGAATGACCATGTAAAAAGTATATAAATAATGAAAAAAAATCCCATTCTCATCTGATTTGTCTCTTGTGCAACAGAAAGTATAAATTTGGGAGCTGTGGGAGGCCATTTTCTTCTACGTGATTTGACGTGCAAAGCAAGCAAGCTTCTTCTGAAGGAACGAGGAGGAGAGGATGGGGTCACTGCAGAATCCATCTTGTCGCTGGTTCCCATTATATTATTTTGTGGAATTATATTCTACATATCATGACGCACCTTCTGACGCATATAATTCATTGAGTTTTAATATATACTGAATTGTTTGATAACCACCACTAATTTCAGAACGATTTCATCACCTCAAAAAGAAAGAAAACCTGTGCTCATCCATACCCACTCCCCACCCCACCCTCCGGCCCCTCATTCCTCCAGTCCCTCCAGCCACCTGGTTACTTTGTGCTTCAGCATTTACCTCCTCTGGATATTTCAGACAAATGGGATCACATAATGCCACCTTCTTGTGAGGCTCGTTCACAGAACATTCTATTTCAAGGTTCACTCGTGTTGAGGCAGATCAACCTTCCACCCCGTGTGGCCCTAGGGGCCTTGCCTCCCCACTCAGGCGCTGCATTTGGAGGGCTTGATGCGCTTTTGCTTTTGTTTCCTGGCAATAGCTCTGCATCCTTCTCAGTCTACACAAGTTCTCCCTCTTGGCATGTCCACCAGGTTCAACCTTGGGTTCTCCCATTAGCCCTTGCTGATATGATGATCCCTGAAGGAAATAAAGAGACAGCAGATTCATAGTAATGAAGGCAGGGGGAAGAGAACCATCGAGGGCGTAGGACCAGAACGAGCAAGGCTGTGGACTCCTGTCCCCAGGCGCTGAAGGAATCCAGGCTGACCGGACACTGGGAAGCTTGAGGATGGGTTAACCAACGTGGAGAGGCCAGAAGGGGTCTGGATAAGGAGCCACCACATAGACTGAAGTTAAATCCCTGTCTGCCTGGAGGAGGTGTTGCTGCAGCACGAGAGAAGTCATTGTTGGAAATGCTGCCTCTGGCAGCCTGGCCTGTGGATCCACAACTTAGCCAGATGCTTCCCGAAGCTGCTGTCCCCATGACTAAGTGAACCCCTCAGGTCTGCCCTCTGCCCCCAGAAGTGGGTGAGCAACATGCACTGACACCAAGATGGTGGGGTGCAGAAATCTGAGTGGTGGGGCAAATAGCTTCTAGAGCTGAACGGCCTCTAGCCAGGGAGCGATTCCTGAGCCTTCCCCACGATGGTTTCATTTGTTTTGGCTAAAAATCTCAGTGGGTGGCAGAAGGGATCCGATGATATGTTGAGTTGTCTGTGCAAGGACTTTGCAAAATGTACTGTGTGATTCCCACGTACCATTTCATTCATCGATTGACCACAAATATTCATTGAATACTTATGAGCGAGACATGAAGTTGTGATTCACTGACAGAAAGAAAAAAGAAATCAGCTCTGCATTTATTGACCAAATGGCAAATTGTCCCTTCAGATCTGTGCATGGAATGGCTATATTCTGAAAGGGAAGCTAATTTGCACAGTGGCCTGGCGGGCCTAGCCTGTCTATCCAACATCCCCTGCCCGGGGGCTCAGAGTCACTGCCCACTGCTTCTCTGTGCCGGGTGTGGTTGGAGTGCACGGGCTTGGCATCTGGGAGAGCTGGTGGGCCTTATGCTTTGCCCTCTGCCTGGCACTGTGATTTTACTCTTTTCAAATGAAATAGAGCAGGTCAGGAATAACCCAAAGTAATTGAGCGGATTCGCACCGCGACGGGCCGTGTTGCCCACAGCTACACCTTGCAATCACCCATTCATATTTTAGGTTCTGACACCAGAGTTGCAGTATTTTACAATTCTCTGTTCCATGTCAGCAGCTCGCTGTACAGCTGAATATCAGTCCTATTTAAATCTGCAGGAAAATAGCTGCAGGTGACATAACCTTTCGTGTCGTACCACTGTGTACACACACAAATAATTGGGGCTCTTGACCCTGTCTGGGCCCATACAACTGTAAGTACAAACTTGACATTTTGATACTGCTGCTAGCCTTTCTCGTTGTTATTTTCTGTTTCAATAATCCATTGCAGGTAGAAAAATGAAAGAAGGAAGCATGAATGATTAATGCTGTCAAGCTAAAATAATGTATTTAGAAAAATCTATAAATCTGTTATTTGTGGCATTTTAAAACTGAACACGACACTCCTCGGTGGTGCCGCCGCCTGTTCCCAGCAGATGAATGTGCGTCCTCGGTGGCGCGGGGCGGGGCGGCCCATGGCCTTTGGAGTCTGGGCTGCGCTGGGCGCTGCCGTCATCCGGGAAGGGCGCCTGATGCCTCCTTCCGCGGCTGCAAGGTCAGCAGCAGAGCCCTGCAGGAGGCTTTGGAGGGTGTCCTCAGATCTGCATTTTCTGCCAGGGTGAGGCCGGACTTGGCCTCTCCAGCTCTCGGTGTGCTGCAGACGCAGGACCCAGGCAGCCAGCTGTCTCTTGCGCCAACCCAATCTCTATTGGATTTAGTTGCAGCTAAGGCTGCAGGTTGATCAAGTTAGGCTCCTAGGAGGCTCTGGCGCTCCAGGCAGTCTGCTGAATGCTGATCCAGCCCACGCGCCCGCCGTCGCCACAGGAAGGGTGTGGGCTGGCCAGACCCGGGGCAGCCGGCACCCCTGCACCCCCCAAGTCCCAGGCTCTCAGGAGCAAGCACTGCCCCTTCCCAGCATCGAGCCCTGGACTCGAAAGGGACAAATAGTCATTTATACCAACTTATTTGTGAGATTTGCTGGGAGAGCAGCACAAATGTCTGCAGACAACAAAATCGTCAATTTGTGTCAATAGAATGGTTACTTGCAAATCCGGAACTGTTCAGCACCTGGTCAGAGTGATGACACCTGCCAGTCTGAACGACATGGCTGACCCAGAGTGCAGGCGGCGGCTAAGAGCGTCGCTCCCCGGCAGTGGGCGCAGGGCTGCGGGCTGCGGGTGAAGGAGAATGGGGCTTTCCTGAGGAAAACATGGACCCGCAGGAGAGGAGAGGGTCTCCTGGGAGCAGAGCCCCAGCAGAGTCTGGGTGCTGTGGGGGTGGGAACCACACTCAAGAGATAGGCAGCTCGGGGCCGGTTGGCCGCCACACCCCTGTTTCCGGGGCAGCCTGGGCTGGTGAGTGGCAGCTCACCTGTTCTAGCTGACCTGGCCGTGGCCAAAACATTCATTCAGAAGCCATGTGGTGACGGGAACTGCAGGCACCCGGGATGTCGGGGTTACAGAACACGGCCATGGGGGTTACTGGCCACACGTACAGGACAGAGGAAGTCTCAGAGATGCTGAAGCGGGTCCTGCAGTGGGGGCCCAGCCCCTGGCGCCCTGGCCTGCAGGTGGGAGCCGGAGCAGGGCCAGTGGAGCTCCTGGGAGGGCCCTGCTCCCCTCCTCCTGCTTGACTATATCGTCATCATGTGCATCTGTCCCGGTGGACGCCCTGAGGACTCAGCCCCAGGGCCGGCAGCGAGGTCAGGCATCCGGGAGGCCCCTGAGCCTTGCCTGGTGCGTGTGGGCGGCTTCACTCTGTGCCTGCCTTCTGGTTGCCTGCTGCACGGAGCCCGGCCTGCTCCTGCCACAGATCTGCTCTGGCAGAATTGACGGCCGTCCCAGGTCTCCCTCCGTCACGTCGTATATACACATCTGGCCCGGCCGGTGGAAGAGAGACGGATGTTGATGCGGTTTGTGTTCCCGCTTCAGCGGAGCCGCAGATGCCTGGTCCGCTTGGAGATGTTTGCTTCACTCAGGTGCTGGACCCAATAATTTAAAATTAACTCAACTCTCTCTGCATAAAAAGTAATGACTCTGTCGGAACCGAATGTGCGCTGCCTAATTTAGGGTTTTACTTGCTAATTCTGAATAAATGGAGGTGTCATGAGAAGGAAGGGTCTCCTCGGAAGTGCAGAGAGGCAGGCCGTGAATCAGCGGAGACCAGTCAGGTCACATCTTCAGTCTCTGCCTTGTGAACGCCAGGCGGGGGCAGCTCGGAGAGCCTGTCCCCAAGGCTCCCCAGCCTTTTCTTGGGGTCCCTTTTGAAAACACAGTCAACAGTCTCTTCCAGGAAGCCTCTGACTTGGGGGTTCAGATTCCCGTCCTTCATATGAAAGAGTCTCAGAAATACCTGCCCAGGTCATATACGTTATCATGACCAGGCTTCTAAGAGATGCTGATACAGGGAGCAAGGGGTGCTCGGGACCCACGTCACTGTCCCTCGAGTGAGGCTTCTGTGAATACCCAGGTGTCTCAAGCTGAATTGGTGGAAACCACCTTGTGTATCCTCAACTGATGGAATATGCAAACCCTGTGCCCCCACCCCCCTCATCCTAAGGCTGGGACGCCTAAGTCTCTGTTGTCCCCCACACTCTGGGCCCCCAAAGAAGCTCAGGACAGATACTCAGTGAGTTCTTACTCCTCCACTCCCCACACAGTTTGCCTGGGCTGTCTGGACAGAGACATGGGAATAAAGATCTCACAGACTCTTGGGCTTCTCTGTGGGAAAACCAGACAGCGGCCCCTTGGGGAGTTTGACTAGTCTGTGCCCTGAGACCAACCCCATCCAGGCTTCCTCTGGCTGTGCCCCAGGCCAGGCTGAGATGGGCAGGCAGTCACCAGGTCGGCTGCTCCCTCTCTGCCTCATGGAGACACCGTGATGCCCAACACTCAGGCCCTTTCCACACCATGGGTGCTTTGAGTCAAAGGGGCGGAGCCCCAGACGTGAGGGACTCTGGTCCTGGGCTGGTCACATGTGCAGACCCATTTCCCCGCCGCTCCTAACCTGTCAGTGCTCCCGTGGGCTTTGCCCCATAAGCCACGTGCATGTTCCCCCAACAGACCGTACCACCTGCTTCCTGCAGCTGGGTAAGGGGGACTCTGGGAGATTCCAGGACCGGCTGAGGCCAAGCCAGCCCCTCCCACTGACGTGGATGCCATGTCCCGTCCAGACTCACGCAGTGCCCCAGCTGTGGTGCCGGGCTGCCCTGGCTCTATGTACTGGAGTGTCATGAACTCATGGCAGGCGACAGGTACCGTGGGGACAAGACGTGGAGACGCTGCACCGTGCCCCCCACCCCAAATCACAGGGCCCCTCCGCGTCCTGCTGCTGCTGGGAGGCGCAGCCTAAGTGAGGCCGCTGAGCTCTCAGCGGAGACGGTATGCCCTCCGTGTTTGTGTCCGGCGACTGCTCTCGCTTTGGTGGTAAATGCCATGGCCACAAGTTTTCCTGGGCTTTGACCATTTCTACATTTAGCTTTAAAATGGGGCCTTGCTGGTGGCGCAGCGGGTTTAGCCGCGCACCTCTGAAGCATCTGCGTCATAGCAAAGCTAGTTCAATCCCCAGCCATGGAAGGGACGCACATGGCGCAGCAGACCTCTCCTGCCTTCCGCTGCTCCCTTCAGCAGTGCTCCCCTCATTTCAGTCCATCTGCCTGTTCTGCTCCCCACTCTGTCTCTGCTGAATCCTCTACCCCCCCCCACATCTCTGGCCTGGACCCCAGTTCTTATAAGCATAGATAAATAAGTCTTAAAAAATAAATAAAATGAAAAAGAGAAGTTCTTTCCCAAGCAGACTCAGAGGTACCTGCTGACTCCACCTTCTCAGTGAACAGACTAGCTGACTTTGCACCTCTCTCTCTTCCCAAGGCGGAGCCGTCAGAAAGAACAATCAGTAACAGCAGCCTCTGGGACTCAACCTTCCCTCCCAAAGGGAGCCGGTTCCCCACATTCCCTTTCCCATGACCCCATCCCTGTGAATCCCTCATCTAAGTTCCGGTTTGTCTGGGGCTCTTCCAGGAATCTGCATTCTTCTGCTTCCTGAGCTCCCTGCAGGCTGGACCCCTGCTGGGCCATTGCGTGCAGACCCCTTGGGGTGCCGGGCACAGGCGCTCGCTGAGGCTGCCCCACACCTCTGCTAGTTGAATTCTTGACTAAATCAAACCAAATGCCACTGGGTTCCCGGGCTGAGACTCCTTTGAACTTCAATAGAAAGAAGGAACTTAGGATAACCTCTTTGAGTGTTTCCAGAAGTTTCCTCTCAAGAGAGAGGGCAGTTTGTAGAAAACTGCTCTGATTCTGGTAAACCCTCCTGAAGTCCCTGCAGGTGAGAGAGGCACTTCCTCTCCCCACATGCTCTGGAAGCAGAACTAAGATGGTCCCAGCAGGGGCTCAGGGTTGGCTGGGGGTGGGGCATGCTGGGCCAGTGGATGGACCTCTCCTCGGGCAGAGTGGAAGAGAGTGGAGCTTTCATATTTCAGGACTATGTGGGAGGGCACTCGTAAGTGACTGTGCTTAAAGACCAGTGATCACCGCAAATCATACTTAGGTGACTTCCAACTGCGAAGAGAAGACGGCTGAGCGCCCCCGCCCCAAACGCCTTCCCAGCGCTGTTGAGCCTGTTGGCGCCACGGACGCTTCCTTGTGGGGACTCCCAACCCAAACTCTCCACCTCTCCAGGAGCCCCAACCCCACTCTAGCAACTGACCTCTTGTGACCATAAATCACAGAGGGTGGAGCTGAGAGTTTCCCCAGAAGGAGATGGGTGCACAGAATGTCAACCATTATAGCCCAGAGAGCCAGAGAACAGAAGCCAGCAAGACTGCACTCAGGTGAGGGTGGTTTCCTTCTTGGGCCTCTTGGCCCAGTGCATCTGGACTCCAGGACAATGGAGGCACATGCATGGACAATCTTGATGGGGACAGGCCAGTCCCTGGCTTGTGAAGTCTCACTGGCAGGCCGCCCCAGGTCCTGGGGCTCCCTTGTAGGGTTGCTCCCCGGCCTGAGATTCATGGGGCAGCCACACCCACTAGAATCCCTGGTCTCCGTCTCCTGGTGCCATCCTGAGCATTCAGGAATGTCTTCCAGATGTGCAGCCTGACTCAGCTGCCTTGGAGCTCACTGGGAAGAGGGCACATCTCCTGCTTGGTGGCCGGCACAGTGCTGGCGCCGGGAGGCGGTGGTCCCTGAGTGCCCAGTGGAGTCAAGAGGCAGAGTCGACGTCACCCTGGGGGTCACCCCTGATGGGTCTGTGGGCGCTGCTGCCCCTGGAGCTCGCTGAGGCAGCCCAGGAGATGAAGGGGACTCAGAAGTCAGCAGGAGCGGACATGGTTTGGAACAAGGGGGATAGACATGAAGAGAGGACTACCTGGGGCAGAAGCATGGCCCAACTGTAGGCCTCCGTGGCCACTTGTGTGAGCCAGAGAACTCGTAGAACACTGAGGGAAGCTGAAAGAGATTCGAGGGAGTTGGCCCAACCCAAAGACAGGAAGCCCCAAGGCCACCATATTCTCAGTGAACGTGAGACAAACGTCATTGCCCTCTGTGCCCAACATGTGTGGGCCCACAGCCATGCTGAACACTCACGCGTACCCCCACATGACACCCTGTGACAACCCCACCCACATGATGCCCTACATGACATCCCACCCTCACATGACACCCTCACCCATGTGACACCCACCCCCACATGGCATCCCAACATGACACATGGTATGACACCCCTATGTGACACCCCCACATGATATGACACCCCTACGTGACACCCTATGTAACATCCTCACCCACATGACATCCCACCCTACATGACACCCCTATGTGACACCCCCATGTGACACCACCACCCCACCCCACATATGATACCCCACTCCACATGATATCCCAACATGACACCCCACCCCCACATCACACCCCCATGTGATACCACTGACACCCTCTCATGTGACACCCCACCCTCACACCGCACCCCAACATGGCACCACCACACTAGAGCCCCTACCCACACGACACCCCCACATGTCGACCTCAACAGCTCAAGTCCTGAAATGCACCCCCACACACAACGCTTGCACCAAACACACTGCTTCCTCATCCCAGGGGGACCCACTCTTGGCGTGGCCTCGACTCCTCCACCCCTGGACATGCTCGCTGGCTCGTGGGGGCAGGAAGTGATGTGCGTTACTTCTGGAATCAGTGTGGCGAGCTCCGAATGATGTATGCGGTGAAGAAAGCTCTGCCCTGTGCACAGAGAATACAAACCATTATGTGCCGAGAGCCACGCTTGCCGCTATTTGTTGTTTGTTGACTGCTGTCAAATATAATAAAATGAAATAAATCTCTGGGAACAGAAAAATTAAGGCACCTAAATGTGCTATTGTTTTTGATTTTGTCCTGGACTCATAAAATGGTACTTTTCTTCCCTTCCCGAGTGGTCAGATAAATAAATTAACTATAAAGTCTGAAAGAAAAACACATCCAAGGAAAAGTGCTCTGCAGAGGCAGCTCCGTGCTGGCTCCGGCCCCGCCCCCGCCCTCAGGGCTCCACGGTCCTGGAATCAGGGGCTGAGAGGGAGGTGGGGGGGTCCCCTGTCCAGGGGGCTGCGCCCTCCAGCTCGGGGAGTGCTCTCTGCTCCTGGGCCCTCACGGTCACTTTGTCACAGAGGAGCAATCCCTGCCTGTCGGGTCCTCCCCAGTCATCTGTCCACCCCTGTCCTGTGCCCTGGGCCATGTCAGCACCAACCACTTACCCGCCAGGCCTGGGAGGATGGGCCCCGGCAGGTCCCCTCTGAGTGGGAAATGCCTGGGGGTGTCCCCTCCCAGACAGGGTGGGGTGCTCTGGGACTACACTGAACCCAAGACCAGCCCCTGCTGCCCAGGACTGAAGGCCCCTGAGTCACCACTAGACTAACTTCTCCACGGTATCCCCAGGGCCCAGCCTGTAACAGCGTCCGGAGGCTCCTCTACAGTTCACCCGGGCTGTACCCGCCCTGTCCCTGGGTGACTTCTCCTGCCCGTCTCAGCTCCCCCAAGAGCAGCCTCAGTGAGTCCACGCGCACAAACCTGCCTGGGCCCGGGGTCTACTCTAAGAGGGCCTCCTAGGCGACTCTCCCAGCGGCAATGGAAAGAGGGACTGGGGAGCAGATGTCTCCCCTTCCCCTCCTGCCCACACCTGCCCCGCTCCAGCCAGAACAACTCTGCTGAAATCCATCTCACATTATGGGCTTGCCTGTGAAATCCTTTCTGAAGGTTTCCACTGATTAAAATAATTTTTCAAAACCACTGACCAAGCACAATCTACTCATTTTCAAAGGGAGAAATAGCCCACTGTTTCACCCTGAGCGTGGATGTCAGGGGGACAGAGGTAGCCTGTGGGGTAGAAAGGACACCCAGTCCCCAAAGGGATACTCAGGGATGTGGGGGGAGAGCATGTAGCCAGCTCAACAGGGAAATGAAGGCCTAGAGCAGAGGGAAACTGAGGCAGGACATCTCTCTAGGCCAGGCCTTATGCTGTCCTTTGGGGAGCAGTGATTTAACACATCTGAGTATGGGGGAGCAGCGAATGTGGAGTCTACCCAGAGACCTGGTCAGGGGGGCAGCTCCTCCCCAGCAGCACAGTCCCTTGTCCCCCAACTCCTATCAGAAGAGGGGGCGTTAATACTCCCTGATCTGTGCTAGCCAGGGTGGTCCCCAGTGCTGGACCATTTACTGGAATGGGGGGCCTCGAGAGGGATTTACCACGGCTACTGCTCACGTGGAACGTCAAATAACTCACCAGAAAGACCAAGATGTAACCCACGTTTCCGCCCCAACGGACAGAGCTAGTCGTCGATCAGTCCAGCCCGGCCACTTGTCGGACCGTGGCTAGGAGCTTGACCTTGTGATAGTATGACCAAGTAAGCACTCTGGCCACTCAGCCCATTTTGCCCAGGAGAAAACAGAGTCCAATAAGTTGCCCCAAATCACACGAAGTCCGGGTTCAGCCCCGCGGTCTGCACCAACGCCCGTGCCCCAAGGGCTCTCTGCTCCTCGCTGCTTCTTGAAACACAGGAGTGTGGGGGAGGGCATGTGGCCAGCTGTGGCCAGCTCAGCAGGGAAAGGAAGCCCTAGGGCAGAGGGAAACTGAGGCAGGGCATCTCTCTAGGCCAGACCTCCTGCTGCACTTTGGGGAGCAGTGGTCAAGCACATCTGAGAACGGGGAGCAGTGAATGTGGATTCCCGAAAGACCAAGATGTGCACTTAGACACAGTCTGGTGCGCAGGGACCACGTCCACCCGTGCGGCCAGGCCGGCGGCTCCCACTGGGAGGAGGCCCCACCCCGCACCAGGTCGCCGTGACTCTGCTGAGCAGGCGCCCGGGAGCCCCCGCCCTGGGCTCAGCGGAGAAGGTCTAGTGGTCCTTACTCTGTGCGTGTTGCCATCTGAGCACCAGCCTAACTCTAGCTCAAGTTCCATTTTTCTACATTTTTTTTAAAAAGGTTTATTTATCTATGCATCCAAGAGCTGGGTACAGGCCAGAGTCGCAATAGGTGAGAGGATTCACCAAAGACAGAGCAGAGAGCAGAACAGGCAGATCGACCAAAATCCACTGCTGAGGGGAGCAGCGGGCGAGGCAGGAGAGGTCTGCTGCGCGGTGTGGGTCCCCTCCCTGACCAGGGATCGAACTCACACTCCTGTGCTGTGGATGCTTCACTGTGCGGCGCTCAACCCGCTGCCCCACCAGGGAGGCCCCTCCTTTTTCTACATTTTTTAGGAGAGAGGGTTCTAGATTCTGACCCCACATACTTTAACCACCCACCCCTCATGGTTTCTCTGTGTTTCCTCTGCGCTTATAGCAGGTAGAGGAATGGCGATGGGAAGCAGGCACTGGCCAGATCCCCAAAGCCTTCCTGGAAGAGCAATCCCCGGGCTGTGAGCTGAAGCCGTCGTTTGTCTCCATTAGATTCCATCTGATTTTTCCAAGTGCCCAGTGGGTTTGCCCAAACACACACCCACATGCACATATTTACATATGCCTACAGGTGTGCACAAGGGCGGCGTGAGCTCTAAGGCCACATGCACACGTGTACATACGCACACGGGTGTGCACAAGGGCGGCGTGAGCTCTAAGGCCACATGCACACGTGTTCATACGCACACGGGTGTGCACAAGGGCGGCGTGAGCTCTAAGGAAGACCACCCTCATGACAAAGTCACATTTCCATGCCTGGAATGGCACCGTAGACCCCTTCCGTCAACACCCTGCTCTCATTTTGACCCCCTCTGGTCTTCCCGTAGTAGAAAGACGCTTTGCTGAGCTCTGTGGTTGGCACTGTTGGTTGGCAAACCCCAGTTTCCCCAGCCCCCTTCCTTCCCACGTCTCCCTGTACAGGGTGCCCAAGCTTTCGCGACATAGGAGGCCCCGCCCCACCAGTAGGCAGCGGGGGCAGCTGGGTGGACTCCTGAGGATGGCTCAGTGGTAGCATGCCAGCTGGGGCCCTTGCTCATTCTCTCTGTGTTGAATGCAGGTTTGATGCCACACGATGGCCAAAAACATGAAAATTAACAAGCTAAAGGTGAGAGAATAGATGATGGAAAAATCCTGAAACCTTGATTACTTTGCTGAGCTGACTGCCAACCCCGAGACTTCTTAGCAATTAATGTCCTTGAGGTTCAAGCACAGTTAATCTGTTACTTGCAAAAGCTTTCTCCACTGATAGCCACTTCTTAATGCCCTCTCTTAGCTCTGCAAAGGCCCAGAAGAAGCTTTGAAATTACTCCCCGTAAGTACTTCTGTACCCTAGCCAAGGGCTAGCCCTGCCTCGTCTGGAGGAAGGGGGAGACACAGAGGGTCCCCTGGTGCGCACACCCTGTCTCCCTCAGCGAGATCTTCAGCAGGAAAATGCCTTTCATGTTCCTTTGTCTCCTCAGCAACACCCAAACTCTATCTATGCAGGGAAGATGTTTAGAAAATTCCTGGTGAATTGTGCTGAGCCAAGCATTTGTTCATTATTCTTCTAAACAATCACAGTTGGCTTCCATTTAGTTGTTTTCTTTTTTTTTTTTTTCTCTCAGAGCATCTCATTTCCCTATAATCTGGAACTCTCTTAGGACAGAATCTGTGTCTATTCATTTGGTCTGCTCTGGGACGCTGGGCATTGAACTGAGCATGGGGCAGGTACTCAGCAACTGACTGTGGGATAAGGAAGATCGAGCTGGGAGCTTATTAGCTACAATGGCCAAGTTCACCTCTCGTGACAAGATGCGGCCAGTCCCAGTCACTGCATCCCACTTGCCAATAACTCACTCAGGAGGACGCACCAGATCCAAAAGTGACCGATGAGCTATGGGTGGAAGGGTTTGCTCATTCTGAAGAGGAAGGCGCAGAGCGAGGGCTCCCTCCTTCTTCATCTACGCGTTGGGTCCAGATGTGACACCCACGTGTCATGCAAGAGGCAGACTTGAGATGAAGCACGTTCTAAGGGCATAACTTTGGGAGAAAGACCCAGTTTGCCTGATGGAGTTATTGCACTCAGTTGGAAGTCCTTGTGCCCTTACAATTCTGGACCTGATGTCATGAAATAACGCATTTCTGCATTTTGAGGCCAGGATCAAGATTATCTGCTATTTGCAATTAAATGCATCTTAACTGCTCCATTAGATGGTGAGGAGGAACCACCTCCTGCACTAGGGAGCATAGCAAAAATCCCTTGCCCTCTCTCAGGCCCTTAGGAAGTCTCATGGACAAGGAAAACAATGCAGCGTAACCAGGATGCTGAGGGCTGTGGGACGAGTCTGGAGCCTCAGCTGCCCGGGTCTCTGTTGGAGCTCAGATTTTCTCTGGGTCTGTTTGTTATTTCCAAAGAGCCCATAATTGCTTGATTTGCATCTTGAAAACCTCTAATGGCTTACAGTGGTGACTAATCAGCCAAGGAAACACGTTGGGGCTTCTCCCAACCAATGGGACTTCTAGATGCTTCCAACCTCAGTGAGCCCTGGGGCAGGGGGACTAGAGGACCCCTAGTAAGGAACCCAGAAAGTCCAGGGGGACCCTGTCCTAGCCCATAACCTTGCCTTCCATGGCACCGGGCTATAGCCGAGACAGTCATTTTGCTAGAAACTCTGGTGAGGCTAATGACACCCCACCGGTCCAAGGAAAGGTCCCCAGGTGTGATGCCAGAGCTCCGGACTTGCCACCATGGCGGAGCTCATTCCTACATCATCATTTGGTGTGATCGTGGCTCAAAAGCCTATGAATCCCTTTCCTTGTTTAAAACGAGGCCATTGTCTCTCATCCTCTTCCAGATCTTTGCTGGGGTAACTGTTCTCTATAGCTGTGGGTGTTTCTGACTCAGTTATTTGACCTTTCGAGAACATGTGGCAGCTTGAAAGACTCCGGGTGATGTGGAGTGCGTCTGCCTCTCATACAAGAACACTTTAATAAAAATATCACCCAGCACTGTGCTCAGGGCTGCCTTGCCAGGGCTGGGGAGCGGGAGGAGGGAAGGTGTGGACCTGCCTCCTTCGTGGTTTTTCAGGAAACAGTAACAGAGGGAGAGAGTCAGATATTCCGAGCTGGTAAACAAAAACTTTCTCTCCCACACAAAGAGTGGTATTAGCCTTGGTGGGGGAGTGGATAACATTTGGGGAAGAAATGGTAGAAAAATTCACAGCTATGGAGGACTTTTAAATTGACTCATATCTTGAAAGCTATGTTATTTTATATCCACGCCGAAAGGGTAATATCAAACTTATGAAATATTTACTAACTTGGCTGCGTAAACAACAAATCACCTCGTTTCCATTAAATATTTTTGTGAAAGATATTTTAGTAAAATACTGCAGCTTGCAATTTAATTACAATGAGTAATTAAAACTTAGAGCATAATCATTTTTGGCAAAAAGTCAGTTTTTGTTAAAATTTTAAGATAGAAAAAAGATGCATATTACGACCATAATACTGTTAGTAATTAAGATAAATGCATCAATTATTAAAGATGCAAACATGTCAAGCAAGCATAACTAATTATTTGAGCATGTTAACAGTTGTTTAATGTTAACAAGCAGTGAATTATTAAAGACCCCATGTGTCACATTCTGGACTGCATAAAATATAATGTTCTGGAACATTTTATGATTTTCAGGTTTTCCTTAGATCTTCTCCATCGGATTAGCCATAAAGTTAAGATAACTTGCCTTTAAAATATATTTCTAAAATAATTAGCTGTAATCAAGCTAGGAGAGGCTGCATCTCCGGGCTTGTGCAACAGACAAATGCAACCGACCCAGAGAGAAGCTGCAGAGCCAGCCCCACATCTGCAAGGAAGACTTATGGAATCTGGAGAAATGTTTCCCACTTAAGGTCCAGCACAGGGGCAGAAACCGGAAAATGTGGTGTTGGTGCAAATAAACAAGGGGAAGGCAGAGATTACAGGAGCTTCGCATCCACTTCACAGCTGTATATTTCTTCTTTTTTTCTATTTAGAGATACACCTTCTTGAAAACAGCACTTCACGCAATCATATAATCAAGATGCCAATTAAGACACTCATATAAATCACATGCAAAGCAATGCTTGGATTATTTTTGACTGTCAAACCGCAAATCAACGCCGGCAACATTCTCACTGGAATTCTTCCACTCTTGGGTATTTCCTTCCGCAGACAGAGCAGGGCCCTCAGGGATCCCATCTGTTTGTGAACCTAGAGAATCAGTTGGGAGACATTTTGTCAGGGTTCAGAGCCCCAAGATTCTGAGCTTATTTGACCCCTTACTTTCCACTCGATCCTTCTAAATAGGCAAAAGGAAGTTTCCAGAATGATTGGATGAGTCGTCTGGGGCTTAAGCACAGCTCTCGGGGCAGATGGGTCTGGACAGGGTCGAGAACGAGACAAACAGATGGGGTTCTGAGGTCTGCCCCTGCTTGGCGCCCACCCAGGGAATGCCTCCAGTCTTCTAGTGCTTTCTCCTCAGGGCAAGTCATCCTTGGACACAGAGGTTCTGCCCTTGTCCAAGGCCAAGGCCAGAGAAGCATCTCCAGCAGCACGCTGAGTTCCTTGCACCTGCTCAGCCCTCAGCCAGCACCATCACAGCGATGGCTCTGGCACATGCCCTGTTCACTGCGGGCTTGTGGAGAAGCCACGGAGAGCCGCGTCTGAACGCTCTATAAGTAAGAAGCTTCTGCGGCCTCCCTAGTGGTGTAGGAGTTAAGTCTCAGTGCTGTCATGCTGTTGCTATTGCAGCCTGGGTTCAATCCTCGGCCAGGGAGGTGACCCAATGGCCCAGCAGACCTCTCCTGCCTCGCCCACTGCTACCCTCAGCAGTGTGTTTCAGTAGACCCTCCTGTTCTGCTCCCCACTCTATCTCTGGTGAATCTTCTCACCCCTCACACCTCTGGCCTGTACCCCAGTTCTTCTATGCATAAATAAATAAATAAATAAATAAATAAATAAATAAATGTTTTTTCTTTTTTAAAAGTAAGACGCTTCTAAGGATTTCCATCTGCTTGTCCTTCCATGCAGCCAACATTTGCTATCCACAGACTGTACTTCCTACCATCCCAGGTACAGGGCATGGGGGAGCTTGCTGGGCTTACTGAGCCATGCTGAGTTTACTGCTTCCCAGCAGTAATCTACAAGCCCAATTGTTCACCCACTGTGAACCCCTTTGAAAGGAGAGCCTGTCCCCCAAGACTAACGGGTCACAGAAAGCTGTTAGCTGAAGCAGAAGGAACACAAGGACCCTCCCCTCCCCCAGCCTGTGCTGATGCTGACATCTGTGTACTCAGCCCTGAGTCTGGGCAGGAAGGGCCTCTCTTCCAAAAGGCCCCTTTACCCCACTGGTGGTTCTCAGAGTGATATACAGCCCCAGTGCCTCTGCCATTCCTGCTATGCCATGCCACTGGCTGACACACCTCCACAATCCAGCTCCTCAGCTCCCCAGGATGCCAACCATACTCAAGCCTCACAACTCCTGCTCTACCCTACTTGTTCACCCCATACCACATGCAGGCACAAGGCTGAGAGGAACCCTAACAATTATTTTTTAAAGATTTTATTTATTTATGTATACAAGAGCTGGGGTACAGACCAGGGTAGCGGGAGGCGAGAGGATTCACCAGGGACAGAGTGGGGAGCAGAACAGGCAGATGTACTGAAACACACTGCTGAGGGGAGCAGCGGGCGAAGCAGGAGAGGTCTGCTGCGCCATGTGGGTCCCCTTCCTGGCCGGGGATCGAACTCGTGCTACTGTGCAGCAGATGATTCACAGTGTGGTGCTCAACCCGCTGCGCCACCAGGGAGGCTCCAACCTTAGCAATTTTGTCTTCATAATTGTGTATCCTCTATCTTAGAGGGCTATCAAGAGTGTTTAAGCTTTAGGTCTCCCCAAACCTGGATTTTCTCCCAAATTAGGGACTGGCTCCACCAAGTCTCCATGCCCTCTCTCCAAGTTCTCAGCCCTGCTTCTCTGTCCCTGCACCAGTCCCAACACAGCCAGGGCCCAGAGACATCTTAGGATGACATCAATCCAGGCTGCCCCTTCCTCTCCAAAGTCCTTGAGTCCTTGCCAGTCATCTTAACATTAGGTCTCGCAAGGACTTGAATTGCCTCTTTCTGAGCTAAAAGATGCTAATGACAGCAGGTACCGCTAGTCCATTAGAAGGCCCATTCTGGGTGCAAATAGTCTCCCATTCCTCCCACATGGCTTGTTTTTATGAAACAAGGAGCTTTTGCCAACACTGGGAGGGAGAATTCCTAAAGGGACCATGTGGTTCAGGTTTGGGATGAGCCTAAACTGAAACTGGCTTGTAGAGCTTAACCCCCAGTGAGGGCTTCTAATTATCTGAGTCCTTTCCAGGCAGAGAAACAGACTCCCCAAGGCCTGGGGCCGCCCCACTAAGATGCCATGTGAATTCTGGAGGGACAGGCACTCACAGAGCTCAGGGGATGCTGACTGAGGGAGACGTAACCCACGGGCGGCTCAGGGCTTGGCCGCAAACCACAGGCCTCACAGAAGATGCTGCAGTTCTCAGGGGAGCAGAAGGCAGCAATGTCAGGCGGGCCTGAGTAGAGGGAGAGTGTATGCGTTCCCTGTGCCCCAGCACCGCACATCAGAGCCACGCTGCGGCTGCCCGCCACATCCCGGGCTGTGTCCACCAACTTAGCTGGTCAGCGGAGTATGAGAGGAAGGAAATGTGTGTCCAGCTTTGAGAATGACAGCGTAGACCAGGAGGAGACAAAGCCCTTGGGTGGTGGAGCCTCAGGGAGGACGGCACCTGAGGTCCTTCCGTTCCCCCAGCGAGGCCCGAGTTCTCTGCATTTCAGGGGACTGCAAACTCCCCCACACAGCGGCAGGGAAGATGGCATCTCCCCACTGGGACGCCCAGCTTACTCTCTCCACAAAGCATACTCTCTCCACAAAGCGAACCTCCATGGCATTTGGGCCATTGTATTTTGGTCTTGGTTTATAATAGAATTTTAGTCCACCCAAACTGTAGAGCTAGTCAGAAAAAGTGTGGGTTCATGTCAGTAGGATGGGCTCCAGGAAGTTGGGTTCAAGTTGAGTTGGAAAGTGTGACAGATAGCAGGGAGTTCCTGAGTGTGCTGGTGCCATCTCGCCAGGAAGGGCCACCGCGGGCCCAGGGCCTGGGAAGTCTGTCCCCATCTGAGAGCGTTCTCACTGACGTCTCCGACTGAAGATTTTCCCCTTCCCTCAGCAGCCACTGGTGGCAGCTGAAGGTAAAAAGCAGATCCTAACTTCGTTAAAGGAAGCTCCGGCAAAGCTGGCAGGTCTCCACTATTGTTTTTCTCCGCATTGAGGAAAGCAGAGCGGGCTCCGCTGGAGTTTGCAGTCCCCTGAAACGCAGAGAACTCAGGCCTCGCTGGGGGAACGGAAGGACCTTAGGAACCTTCCACAGAGTTCTAAATCCTGGCGCTCCTGGCGTTCCAGATCCTGAAATTGTGGGTCTCCCATCTCAGGCTTGAGCACTCGCGGCTAGAGTGTACCGCTGGCCCCGCGCCAAAGGCATCCTTCATGTGTCAGCGCTGAATCTCTTCATATGTTAGGGTGAGCTGCGTGTACACTAGTTCCTTCCCTTCCAAGGCAGTCTCACCATCTGTTTCTATTATGGGAGTTTATGGCACACGATACCTCAGACACCAGAGCCTCCATTTTTTTCCTGGCGTGCAGTTAAAGCACTTTATGAACAGAATGATTAAAAGGTAGGGGCCTCCTTAATTTTTCCCCATTTTTCTTGGCACATTATGGAATTCAGAAGGATTTTTACAGTTCATTTTATGAAGATGAAAGGTGATTTGAAAGAAAATTAAGAAATTATCAGAGAATGTAAATGTGGCTGCAATTCAGCTTTTAAAAATCCTTTAATCTCATCATGATTAACTGGATTTTTTCATATTGTTTCCTAACTGCATCCTTAAGAAGGCAAAATTCAAGCATATTCTAAAATTTGCAAGTAATTCTAGAATTTGATATCACAGAGCCTCCTGTGTATTTAAAACTAAATTAAGATAGTTATACCAGAAAGCTTTTAGTCAAAGGTTTTTGGGTGACTTCTCCATCACATACACACAGATGATGAAACTCTGGAGCTTTTAAGACAAGGCTTGAAGGTGTTGAAATCCCACATAGAAATCTCACATTTCAGGGTCTCCTTTCACACACACATGCACACACACACACACGCACACCCCAATGCATGCACACCTGTTCTTACACACGCTTCTGCATGTCAAAATCCCACTGTGTCCTGCACAGCAGCTTCAGACAGTGCTCACTCCAGCCCTGACTTTGACCTTCACGCCTGCAGCCCTGAGAGCACATGGAAATGGTTAATGATGGCCTGTGACATCTCTGAACGTGGTAGCAAGAGAAAGGCAGAGGACTGCTGTGACTTGTATGTGGAAGTGACAAATGCATCATATAAAATCTCCAAGACATCTCCTCCTCTTTGTCTGGGGAAAGTTTTTTCCAATAGGAACAAATGGGGTCTGAATCGAAGATTCTTCATTCATGTTCAAGAGAAGGCCCCACTTTCATGCTGGCCCATAAATTCTTTCTTGCTTTAATTAGTCTGAGAACATGGTGACGCAGACAAAGACGCCCAGTTCCTGAAGAATCCTTGGTGACTGGCCTTGGTAATCATTTGTTACATCAAACCAGTACCCACCCCTACAAGGTGACAGTTAAGACGGGCTGGTGTTCACGCCTCCATCTCCAGCGCAGCGTGAGGGCAGACCCTGGCCTGCAGGAGCTGCACATGCCCGCAAAGAAACCGTTGCCCACTCTGCTTACGGGTGGCCCCAGAAGACCGCCCCAGCTCCCACTCCTGCTGCATTTAGCGCCTCCTCTAAGGTCCACTCCAGGACCTGCTCCTATGCTGGGTGGAGCCCAGTTCTGCGTCATCCCCAAGGCTGGACCGAGCCATGGCCAGAACCAACCCCCACTATTGCAATCACCACTCACCTGCCGCCTCGGTGGGCCTGGGTGAACCCCAAGATTGCAAGCCCACCAGGATCCCCTTCAATGCAGGATGTGGAGGAAGCCTTCTCACAGACAACAGAACCCACGCCCCCCCGCCTGAGCAAAGAGCACCGTGCACCCGCGGAGGCTGCTGTGTGTCCTGTATTCCTTCCCCTTCCCGGCAGGGACCCCCGCACAGGGTGCTTTAAAGAGAACGTCCTTGAGAACCCAAGAGCAAGCATTAGCACTCGACTCTTTATCGATCACCAGCAAACCCTTCAGCCACTATGCGCAGCAGAAGGAAATGGGGAAGGTGGTCACCTCAGACTTCCTGAGCCGCAAAACCATGCCCTTGGCAAAGCCAGTGGATGGGAACACACAGAAGCCGCGTGAGGTCGCACTGGCTGCAGCTGCCCAAGCTGTCAGCACGTCTCCATTCCCAGAACCTGCTGGAATCTTCCAGGACTCCTGCAAGTTTCCATGCCTCACTGAGGGCTGTGTTGTCCTGGCTTCTTTCTAGCTGCCTGTCATTTTTTTGCCGCTATATATTTGTCTTCTTCATTCTGGAAGCCGTGGATTTCTCCTGCATGTCAGGATTGGCCCAGGAGGGCAGCAAACCTTTCAGAGCAGACCTTTGGCTTGTCCTGCACAACCCCTGAGGCTGCAGGATGCCTCACCTGGATTACAGGGGAGAGTGGCCAAATGTGCCACCCCAGAAGACACTACTTTGGCATCAGGCTGACCCCTCTTTTGTCTGCCAGGAAGCACAAAGTTTAACTCAGTCAAGAAGATACCTTTGTGTTCTCCCTAGTGCAGAAAGAGGTTAAGTCTCAGCTCTATGAAGCTGTCGGCAATCACTGCAGCACAAGTTTGATTCCCGGCCAGGGACATGAACCACATGGCACAGCAGACCCCTCCTGTCTCCCTGCTGGTCCCCTCAGCAGTGTATTTCAATAGATCTGCTTGTTCTGCCCCCCACTCTGTCTCTGGTGAATCCTCTTACCCCCTGCACCCCAGCTCTTGTATGCATAAATAAATCTTTTTTAAAAAGACACCTTTGCTTTTCCTAGTGTCTCTCTGTTCTTCAGCTGAAGATGGCACTTAAACTTGAGTTTTAAGCCCTGCTGAAGAGCCCCGGTTTTCCCTGGTATCTCCATGTATCCATGAAGGACACATGTTGATAAACTTCTGTTTCTCTCTCTCTTGTTAGTCTTGTTAATCCCAATTGGAAGAATCCCAACCAAGAAGCTGAAAGAATGTGGGGCAGACTAATTTCCCCCCTGCAGCAGTATGTCACCTGGGGCGCAGGTGGCTCACTGCATTTGCCCAATTGTTACAGGGCAGAGTGAGGACACCCCACAACCCCAAACCTGCCAACTCCAAATAGGTTCTGCCATCCACTGCACCAAGACAAAACACACTCTAGTGCATAAACTCTTCAATGGAGAGGAACTTTAATACAACTAGTGTGTGATACAGAAAAGGGGAAGAACAGAGTTTCCAAATCAAGCACCCAAAGTTACCCATCCCTTCCGGTCAACCCCAAACAAGGCCCAAAGTAGGACCACGAGGTCTGAAAACTCACCAGTCTGAGGCTCCTCCTGGTAGAGACCCACAGGAAAGGGGTCCAGCACGTCTGGGCAGAAGGAGCAGAATGAAAACCAGGATAAAAGCTGCCATTAGTAACCTCCCCCCACACCCGGTCTCTCCCCCTCTTCTGTTTCAACCATCTAAGGCTGAGAAGCGAGTGTAGCTTCTTCATATGTCTCTGCTCCCTCCCTGCACCTCCTCCAGGTCTCCTTTTGCTTCCCATCTCTCCTTCCTTCCTCCCTCCCTCCAGTCTCCTCTCCAGCTTCTCCTCCTGCTTAGCTCCACCCTTCTGGTACCCCCCCCCCCCTTTCCTGAGGACCTGAGGACTGCCCTGTTACTCACTGAGTGATTCTCAAGACCCACTTCTCTGGACTAGAGCTGTCGTTGGCGCCCACACAGGGGTCAGTTCCCTGGCGGTTTTGTCTACCCACCTGGGCGCCCTGAGGCATGGAGTGGTGTGGTGCTGACACTGAATACAGGACTTCACGCTGCACGGTTTCGTGGTGCGTGAGCACGTGGTCCCCTTACCCACAGCTGTATTCCGGCTCTTCGCACACGAAGGGAAGGGTCTGGGAGCACCAGCAGGTGAGGTGCCTGCACTGGGTAGAAACAGTTTAACGACTGGCCGGGAAGAGCATCCGTGGTGAAGCGGGCTGCGTCCGCAGCGGCTGATCCCTCCCTCCTGTGTTCTGTGACTGCTGCGCGGTAGGAGGCAAAGGCCTGGAGAGAAGAGGCTTCTGTGGTGTCGGACCCCACTGGAGTTTGCTCCCCACAGAGCAAAGGGAAACCACACTCCTCTCTTCTCCCAGCACGCTGCATCCTCCCCTCAGCCCGGAGCCTCCAGCGTGCACCTGCCCTTGGGAACTTTGCATCCCCTCACTTAGCACAGCACTGAAGAATGGGTGAGAGGCAGGGTTTATTGCATACTCACTCTTTTATAACTTCATTATGGAAATTTCAATGCATAGAGGAGAAAGAGAATAGTATAGTGAGATTCAATGTGCATCCACCCGACCCTAAAAATACCACCACTTGCCTTAGCCCTCTAGTCCCTGTACTTACACATGCACCCCGCCACCCACTACCACAGGGAATTATTATGACACACACATCCAGGTATCACGTCCATTCACTAAGATTCACCTCCGTGTGCATTCCTAAAAAACAATATTCTCACATCTAGAAAATAAAAATAAGTTCTTGCTATCATCAGATATCTAACCAGTCTCAAACTATTTAATAGACAATGGGGAAATTTCATTTACTCAGTTATTTATTTGCAATTGGTTTATTCAACGTTTAATCCTCCCATTCTTTTGGTCTCTTTTTCCTTCCTAATTTTTTTAAAAAAAATTTTTAAAGATTGATTTATTTATGCATACAAGCACGGGGCTACAGGCCAGAGATGTGGGGGTGGGGGTGAGAGAATCCACTAGACAGAGAGGGGAGCAGAACAGGCAGATCAACCGAAACACATGCTGACGGGAGCAGCAGGCGAGGCAGGAGAGGTCTGCTGTGCCATGTGGGTCCCCTCCCTGGCCGGCAGCAGGGATCGAACTCGTGCTGCAGTGGCTGCGGTTTGCTTCATAGTGCGTTGCTTAACCCACTGCGCCACCAGGGCGGGCCCGGCTTCCTAAATTTTTAATTCTTGAAGAAACCGTGTCCTAGAGATTCTCTTCTAGGTTGGATTTCGCCGATCACGTCGCATCGAGCCCTTTAGCGAGATTCTCTCTGCCCTCTGCACTTTTGCTAAACTTAGGCCCCCAAGTTGGCTGGGGATCAGACTTTAATATTTTGTTTGTTTGTTTTGACACCATCATTTCACAGGTGGTCCAGTGTCCCTTTACCTAAGAAGCACTTGATACCACCTGTCTTTCTCCTGTGGTGTTAGGGGTCATTAAACATCATTATCTAAATCTATTTCTTTCTGGGATTGAGAAATCTACTTACACTTCGTTCCTTTATTAGCTGCAATACTTCTATAAAGAGTAATTTTCTCCTGTCAACTACTTGGTTACCCTGAGGTACAGTTCTTACTGGAAAGACAAATTAAATGTTGGAATTTTTTTTTTTTTAATTTACCAGTTTTCAGAATAACGAGTGGCTCGTGTAACCTCCAAAGGTGGCCCATTTGGGGGCCTCCCTGGTGGCCTAGGGGTTAAGTCTCAGCACTGTCAGCATTGTGGCCTGAGTTCGATCCCCGGCCAGGAAGCTAACCCGTGTATGGCGCAGCAGACCTCTCCTGCCTCACCTGCTGCTCCCCTTAGCAGTGTATTTCAGTAGATTTGCCTGTTTTGCTCCCCACTCTGTACTGAGAATGCTCTCACCCCCACACCTCTGGCCTTTACCCCAGCTATTCTATGTATAAATAAATAAATATTTAAAAACAACAAAAAACAAAGGTGGCCTATTTGATTCTTTAAGTATCACAATAAATTCATGGATTTTAACAGATTTGATTTGTTTCTGTCCAATGCAGTTATAATTTACATAAATGTACTCTGGACAGTCTCCCTGGTGGTGCAGGGGTTAAAGTCAGTGCTATCAAGCTATTGTCAGCCACTGCAGCACGAGTTCGATCCCCCACCAGGGAGGTGACCCACATGGCACAGCAGACCTCTTCTGTCTTCTCCACTCCTCCCCCAGTAGTGTATTTCAGTGGATCTGCCTGTTCTGCTTCCCACTCTGTCCCTGGTGAAGCCTCTCACCATCCCACCTGTTGCCTACACCCCAGTTCTTAGATGTATAAATAAAAATAAATCTTAAAAAAAATACTTGGGTCATCAGAAACATGACAAGATATTTTAGGCCCATCTTATACAGTTTTTGTCCCATCAATGTTGAATTGGCCAATTTGAGTGGGAAACGGTAGCTAGAGACCACACACTGGCGGTAGGTATTCTCAGTGCTACTGAGTAGATCGTTGTGTTCAGGCCTTTTAGATATTTAGATAAATAGATATTTAACAGTGTTGCTTCTCCCAAGATAAAACACATCACACA
Organism: Galemys pyrenaicus; assembly: GCA_019455555.1. Taxonomy (NCBI): domain Eukaryota; kingdom Metazoa; phylum Chordata; class Mammalia; order Eulipotyphla; family Talpidae; genus Galemys; species Galemys pyrenaicus. Next base: position 4,341,641 of record JAGFMF010011914.1, on the reverse strand, counting down.
TTCAAACTGACATTTTCAATTCAAATTAATTTTGATTTTATATTTGTGTATCTTTTCACATGCTAATAATATTCTAATTACATTAACATAATCATTTCATTGTGCTTTCCTAATACACATGTGTGAGAGAAAGAGAAAGAGTATTTGAGAATAATAATACTAATATTATTACTAATGATATGATAAAGACAATTATAATTGCGGTTCTTTTTTGCCCTTAGTTACCCACCAAGAGATCTATTTTATTAATTAATTGATTTACTCAGTTATTTTTGCATAGAAGAACTGGAGTACAGGCCAGAATTGCAGGAGATGAGCAGACTCACCAGAGACAGAGTGGGGAGCAGAACAGGTGGATCCACTGAAATACACTGCTGAGGGGAGCAGCAGGTGAGACAGGAGAGGTCTGCTGCACCATATGTGAATTTGCTCCTTGGCTGGGCCTAGAATTCAGGCCATAGAGGTGATAGAGCTGAGACTTAACCCCTAGGCTACCGGAGAGGCCCAGAATCTCTTTTAGATTCAGCTAATATAACTTCTCGCAGAGGCTACATTACCAACTGAGCATACTTTCAGTTTAATCAATTACATTGAACACTTGGTTTTTAGGGTATGCTTTCTTCACTTTTAATTACTTTTGATAATTTGATAAAATATTTAAGTGATTTCAAAATCAGTTTTTCGAGATATGTTTACTGGACAAATGTAAACTCTACCTCTTTTACTTCTACTTATTCTTCTTATTAGTCTTATAATCCTACCTGTGACTATAACTTCACTGGTTAATATATATTACATATTGGTATCTTCCTTTTCACATATAAACAATAGCATAGGATATGCAATGTTGTCTATCTTTCCTTGTTTCACAAAAGCATCGACCGCGGAGACTATCCCATGGCAGTGTATGGAGATACACCTCTTTCTTTTTAACAGCTGCTAAGCACTTCTCCTGGGCTTCCTACTCTCTTTTTTTAAAAAATATTTATTTATTTATGCACACAAGAGCTGGGGCACAGGCCAGAGTCATGGGAGGTGAGAGGATTCACCAGAGACAGAGTGGGGAGCAGAACAGGCAGATGGACTGAAACACACTGCTGAGGGGAGCAGCAGGCGAAGCAGGAGAGGTCTGCTGTGCCCTGTGGGTCCCCTCCCTGGCCCGGGATCGAACTCTCGCTGCTGTGCTGCGATGCTTCACAGTGCGGAGCTCAACTCGCTGTGCTACCAGGGAAGCCCTTCCTCCTTTCTTAAATACCAAGCTAGGCAGCTAGAATGGAAAGTTACAAATCATCAAGTACAGTATTCAAGGCCCAGCCTTGTTGATGTAGATGGGAATAGTTGAAGGGAATCCAGGCTTGAATGGAAGAAACAATTGTAAAAGAATGTATTATGAGGAGTAGCAGCAGAAGGGAGGGAAGTATGAAAGCAAATCTTCCTCTTATCAGCCACTGTCTCACCTGGAAAGGTGTGAGCACTCTGCATCTCTTGCCCACGTACTGTGAGCTCCTGCTACACTGTGTAAATGAGCCCTGAGAAACCACCTTTCCACATGGGAATTGCCCATGAACGCTGCACTGGGGGTCACAAGTTCAAGTGCTCTTGGCAGTGATGCTTGACACGTCCACGCTTTCCCAAACATTCTGTGCATTTACCCAGTGGCTCCTAAGCCAGGATTTCACTGGAATGTATGACCCCTCCTGAGATTCAACAACAGGTCTTGAAAAATCCAGGGTCCATAAAAATCCCCAACTGAAAGCACTTAACATGGCCCTTGATGAGTGATGAGTGCAAGTTAGACTATCACTGACAAACAGGTGCGGATAAGCCTGTGCAAGGTCAAGTTTCACCCAGACCCTCCCTTCAGCATGTGAGCAGAAGTTGATGGGTTGTAGCAGCTGATCCTGAGCTGTGCGGGCAGCGACCTGCTGCGGGCCCTCTCTGTCAAATGATCTGCCTGTTAGTGTGGCCACGGAGAAGCACAAGAATTTGAGGAGAAATTACCTAACTAAGTGCTTATGTTTTTGCTTCTTTCCACTTCAAAATAGTTCTTTTCCAGCCAGCAAGTCATCATCCCAACGCAAGTGGAAGGCCTATAGTCAATTTTCATCTGTGGATGCACCTGCAGTGTAAGCATGTGGATGCTGCTGTGCTCTGGCTCTGGGGACCGTGGACACACTTCCCTAGGGGCTCCCTACAGTCAGCTCCATCAGGGTGAATAGAAGGGGCTCCCTGCACAGCCCCCCTCCTGCCCCCATGCATTCCAAGTCTGGACATCTTGAAAAATGCACCAGGATCCTGCACTTTTGCAAGAGATTTTTGGAGGTATTATTCTTGGATGTTCCACCCCTCTAGGTTCATACAGTTGGCTCAAACTCACATCCTCAGCCTCGCTGACTCCTCAGACATTTGCCTACGCCCTTGGGGGAAAGCCTCCCTGTGCGGGGTTCCTGGGAAGAAGCTCTCAGCCATGGATTTCTGCAGAGCACTCTTGGGCGGCCGCCCTGAATTAGGGATCGTGGATGCCTGACATGGGGAGAACTTCCAGTTGCCAAGATGCACCCACAGGATCTTTGCAGAGACATTTTGGGACCCTGTCCTCATCGCTGAAGTGCATACAAACAGGAGTCAGAGGCTCTCAGCAGTGACACGGGCTGGCTCCACCGTGGGGCACACGCGGGTAAGCACAGACACTCAGCGACAGGAATAGCGTGGCCCCCCAGGGCTGCCTGCTCCCACCACCTGGGATGCTGAGTCAGGAGAAGACCGTGTCCCACTGAAGAGACCCAGATGGTGTTAGACCCAGAACCCCATCCCCTGGACCTTGCAGCAACCTGGCAAGCAGGAGCAGGAGAGAAACTGGGGTTGGAATCTTGTTCCCCACACCCTGTCTGATGTGGGGAAGGTCTCTGGCACCCTGACCCAAAGAGCTGAGCAGTGACCCCAAATGTTCATGATTACTGTGTGCCCAGAGTAGGGCTGCTTCTGTGGGGGAGACTCTAGCCCCAGAGCCTGGGGTATGGATGCTCCTTTTTATCCCCACAATGGGCTGGTGTAGAATATCTTGTGCTTGCCTGTCTTAGTCCCAGGAGCTGCTAGCTTACTTTATGCCCATCCACACGTTCAAATCCTTTGTCCCCATGAAGAACAACTATTCTCCGGGAAAACTCTTGAGTCAAGCATATTTCTTCTGTCAAAATACATCCCGTTTTCTTTTGAAAGCAAGAGACTAACCCTCACTTATTTTTTTAAACATTCATTTATTTATGCACACAAGAGCTGGAGTACAGGGTGAGAGGAGGTGCAGAGGGTGAGAGGAGTCACCAGAGACAGAGTGGGATTGCAGACCAGGCAGATCCACTGAAACACACTGCGGAGGGGAGCAGTGCACGAGACAGGAGAGGCCTGCTGCGCCATGTGGGTCCCCTCCCTGGCCGGGGATCGAACTCATGCTGCAGTGGCTGCAGAAGCCCCACAGTGTGACGCTCAACCCTTTGCACCACCAGGGAGGCCCTAGTTCTCACTTTTAAAGGGAATTATGTTGAAATTGGGGCCTGAAACCTAAGCCAGTGAGGCTACCTACACCCCCTTTCCCAAGATTCCCCAAAGGCAGGCCGCACAACAATTTTAGTTTTTTTTTGGGGGGGGGCTGGGGGGTTACTACACTTGAGCCCCACCTTCTGGGTTGTCTTTGCTCCATGCTGAGGACAAATGCGCACTTTCGTAGATGCCGTGAGCAGACACAAGCATGCTGATGCCAAGCCCAGTGGAACGGGCGAGGCCCGGGGGAAAGACAGCCCCAGCTTCACTTCCATCTCAGAATTGGGAACAAACTCAAGGATTTTGTTCGCACTGAAACTGCACCCCGGGAAGAGCACAGCCAAGCATCTCCGAGTCTTATGCTCAGCCTGGAAGCCTCCACCCAAACCACCTAGAGCAGGCCCTGCAGACGCCGGCTTATGCGAGCGTCAGACACGACACTGGCCGTCATTGCCAGTTTTCTGACGAGAAGGGAACGTGTGTGGGCCTGGGATTTGCTGCGTCCGGGGATGACGCCCCTCACAGGCCACCTACTACCCTGGTCTATTTTGCATTCATGAGCTACGCGGCAGCCCCCACCCAGACTCACCCATTCCTCATCCATCCCCACCCTGGGACTATGGCTCAGACATCGGGGTCCAAAGAGTTGAACTGTGAGCCCCTCTCCACCCTGCCTGCGCCTCAGCTCTCCCTGGGCAAACTCCCCATGATTTATGGAGGGCCCCAGCCCTGAAGGGAACTGACAGTCATTCTCATTTTCTTGTGCTTCCCCCCTCACGGCCAAGGTCATGTCGAGGGGGCCCTGCAAGTTTCCCGAGCGCGTCCTCCTCCACCCTTATGCTGGCGCGGTCTCATGCATCATTCCGTCTTCACATTGAACTCCTGACGCTTCCTAGCACCAAACAGCCCGACTTCCGCAATTTTTCTTCATTCTCACTAACAATTTGGTAATGAAATATTGATTTTTAGTTAGATTCAAATAGATGTTATTAAGTTTGCATTGATAAATCGTTCCCTTTCTCAGGCTGGAAGTACCTCAGTCAAATTCTAACTGTGCTTTCATACCTGGTGATGTATTAATCTGACGTGCCTGGGGGCCAGGCTGCTGGGGCCGGGTCTGGGGTGCCGCCTCACTGCTGCAACTCATGTGGAGGGTCTGACTCCAGCTGCTGTGTTGCATTTTAGCCCTAAGACCAGATCAGCTAAACATATCCTTTGGGGTGCCTACTACTTTTTGAAAACTGGATCGTTTCTCCATGAAGCCTGGCCTCACATGGGGTGAAGAGGCGGTCCCTTCAGTTAGATGCCCCACGCCTTTTGTCATGTCAATATGTAACTTCAGGCATATGCTAGAATGTTGAACAGATTGCAAAGAGTGGATCGTGCCCCCCCCAAAAGTGTCTGGGTAGCTCTGGGTGCTCATGAATGGAATGCAGAACTGTGGGTCCCTCCAGCTTTGAACATGGCACCATGCAGCATCTGCAGCAGGCTTGGGGCCCACCCTCCCCGGTGGGCTTTCAAAGGGCCTGCAGGGAGGTGTGCGTGAGGAAGCCAGTCTCCCTTCTTGGCCCTCACCCACGTTGCCTCTTGTTCTGCCCTCCCGCCCTTGTGTGTTTCCCCATCCCAGCTCCCTCAACTCTCCCTGGCGAGCCGTCACTCTCTCTCCCAGGCCACCCCAGTCTCTGAAGCTGACACATGTCACCTGGCACTCATGACCCGTCAGAGCCCCGTCGAGGCCATCCCTGGGATACTTGAAGAAGAGGGGGATCTTTATTCCAGTAGGGATGGCCCCTCATCCATGCTTACCATGTCCGGCTGAAGATAGCCATTTGGCCCCCGCTGGACAAGCCATCAGTTCCCATCTTGAGCTCAATCATTGTTCAGCTGAGGCTCAACCACTCGACGTCCTCCAGATGGCTTCACATTGAAATGGGGAGATGCTTCTTCTCTCTTGTGCTAAAGCGAGGACGTGGCCTGAGATCACTGGTCAGTGAGCCGCTAGCCGCCGTGCGGGGACGGGGTTGCCACTGATCAAAGGAAGTTGACATGGAGCCAGTTCCCTCATCCCAGGGCTCTGGCAACACCCCCTCTTCCCTGACCCTGAGCATTGAGTTGGCTTCTTTCTCTTGTATTTCCCTCCTGCACGTCCCCTGGCCAGGTTCACCTTCCCAAGCCAGACGGACCTCACACCCTCCTCAGAACTCCCAGTGCCTTCCCCTCCCATCACGCAGTGTCGCAAGCCTTAGTGCTACATTCTAATGTCCTCTTGACCTCCTCAACTGTCCCACCTCCCTCAGTAACCACTGCCTGGCTCGAGGTGTCCAGCACCCCTCATCTGTCCAGTTCTGAACATCCCCTGGCGCTGTCTTCTCTTTTTAGAATGACACCTTCCGCTCATTTGACTGATCTCTTTGCATTCTCTCTCCCATGTCCCCCCGCAGCCCCTGGAAGCCGTCCTCGCTCTCCAAACCTCACTTTCACTGCAAGTGGTCGGCAGGAATGACCCTGCATGCTAGGCTGGAAGCCTGCAGGGGGTACCCTCTCTATGACTCTGCCATTCATTGCCAGTGCTTTGTGCTGTGTGCGCACATGCTAAATAACTCCATGTAAACATGTGTTGCATGAAGATATTAATCCACTTGTTTTCCTTGGTTGCTTATTTGGTTCCTTTATATTCCTCCTAGGAGTGAAACCATCAAAAAAACACGACAAAAACAAAAAGACAAGAACAAATCAGAAACATGTTGTGGGGAGTGGGGAGGGAATGGGATGAGGGCAGAAAGAGCATAAGGGACTGAGGTGAGGGTGCACGGGTGAAATGGTGGTGGGAATTCCATGAGGACCACAATTTTTTTTTTAAAGATTTATTTATTTATGCATACAAGAAGAGCTGGGGTAGAGGTCAGAGGTGCGGGGGGTGAGAGGATTCACTAGAGACAGAGTGGGGAGCAGAACAGGCAGATCCACTGAAACACACTGCTGAGGGAAGCAGCGGGCGAGGCAGGAGCGGTCTGCCACGCCATGTGGGTCCCCTCCCTGGCCAGTAACAGGGATTGAACTCATGCTGCAGTGGCTGCGGTTTGCTTCACAGTGCATTGCTTAACCCAGTGTGCCACCAGGGAGGCCCGGGACCACAACTGATGTCAAATATATATAAATAAAAAAGAGGGGGGAAAAGAAAAGATATTAATTCACTGGTTTATCTATTTTCTCCTTATCAATCTTACCTATTCTTCTAGGTCGAGATGAAACATGACTTTGTCTTTTGAATCTTCTTAGGTTCTTCACTGAATTGCTTCTTGCTTCTTGGCCCCCAGCATATTGCTTTCAGCGTCTACACCCCTAGTTAGCGTGGTCACCACTGCGCTCATTTGCACACACTCCTTAAAAGCACCTTCTTCCTCAGCTTGAAGGTTGTTCCTGGAGCTCCTGTTCTTCCGCTCTTGACAGCAAGCATCTTGAGGACAAAAACCAGGTGTATTTTCTTAACACCCAGAACAGGATTTGGAAGGTGTTGGGTAGCTGTTGGCTGACTTGAAATAAAGGGAATGTATTTAATTGAGATTGATGGACAGGGATACAATGGATCATCATTTGAACTGTAGATATTTGTCTGCGTACCAGTTACAAATAACAAGAATATTCAAAATCAAACAGGTTTAAGCAAAAATAACCCCCCCCCCATACACACAAAGAATCTGTAAGTTTCTATGAGTCCCCAGTTAGATCTTCCCTCAGGTGCTGCTGGCCTCCGGGTCCCAAAGTCGTTTGATTTTCTGCGTCTCTCCCCATTTCCCTGACGTTGACTGTGTGCTGCACGCAGCCAAGATGGCTTGTAGAAGGCCCAGGCTTATAACCAATGCTTTCAGCAACTAGAGGAGTTGTGCTTTTTTCAAGTGTTTCTCCCCCCAAAGCAGACGTGCTCTGATTGAGCTGACCGAGGGCACGTGACCGTCACCTGCGCTGATCCGGCCACACCACGTGAACTAAAAGAGGGAGGTGGGAGGTGTGGCCTCCGGTGCAAACTGGTGCCACTGGGCACATGGAGGGCGCAGTCCCTGCAGACGTTGGCCAGGTGCCCACAAAGTCACGTTAGCGTCTGCGGTACACGGGGCACCGTTGCTTCCCTGGATGAGAACGAGGACACTGTCAGAGGCCCGGGTTTTTCACGCTCGTGAGTCTGTGAAGAGACTGGAAAGAGCAGCCGCTCATCGGGAGGTGGGGCAGCTGGAAGGCTGGGATGTGCCCCGGGCTGCCATGCTGAGCTGGAGCTCCTTCTGAAGTTCTTGTTGCATTGTGTCTCTTTCCAGAACTGCGAAGCTGCTGCAAGATGGGAAAGGGCATGTTTCAGACGTGCAAATGCCAGCACGAGATAGCACTGGTGAAGTTCAGACGGGGTGCCCGGCCCCAGGCCCGGCAGCAGAGCTGACCCCAGGCAGCCTAGAGAGAACCCAGTGGCCCAGCTCTCATCACAGGTGTGGACAGTTGGGGACGCAAAGAATGGCCCACGATCCAGTGGCTCATGGCTTCGACAGCCTGACCGCCTGGCTCTGGACGCTGCCATCCCACCACCACCTTGTTTCTGATTCCTGCCATTCAGTATCGTCAAGGAGGACAAAAGGAGCAGGTGTCATTGTAACTGTGTCCTCATCGTCTGCTCATCCCCATCCAGAAATGCAAAGAGGAGCACTTGGGGATGACTCCCTGGACCTCCCCCTCCTCCTCAGCAGCAGCCGGGTTGGGTCTGGTCTGTGCCGCCCAAGCCCGCCTGCCAGCCAGCCCGGGGAGCCGCCTCTGCTGCCTCACAGCCCGGGCCCGGGATCCCGCAGCCCAGCCGAGGTCGGGCCAGACAAGGTGGGGAAAGGCCTCCCATTTGGCCCCTGCTGTTTGGGCTTCCCTCTCCCGGCTGCAGTGTGGTTTAGATCTGATTGATTTTATCTGTGAAATGAGCTGAAAATCCCTCCCAGCGAGAAGTGCTCATCTCCTTCCCTCAGCCCAGACACTCCAGATAAATCAGATTGTCCACCACCCAGAGCAGGTGTGAGCTGTGCGCTGGAAGAGGGGAGCAAGAGGGGATGGGGTTGCCAGGCCAGGGGGAGGGGGGCTCACTGGGCAGACACCCTCCGTGCCAAGGCCTCCTGGTCAGTGGTTCCCAAGGCAACAACTGGGGCTCCTTGCAGGCTGGTCAGTGCCGCCCCATCTCCAGGTATCTGCACTCACCAGCAGAGGCACCTACAGGAGTGAGTCTGGACATACAAGGGCCGAGCTATCATCTGAGCGGTGACCCCAGGTGATGCTAGTGAGGCCCTAGGGAGCGCAAGGAAGCAGAGGCGTGCAGCAGCGGGCCGGTGGCAGAAGTGGTCGCCTGTGTTGGCATCTGGGCCCGGTCCCACAGCAGCCGGGCGTCCTCGCAAAGACTTGCTTCGAAATCATCCCACTGGGGTAGAGGGCTTGTCCGTTACTCCTGGGCCGTTCCACTCCTTGGTGTCTTTGGCCTGCCCTGAGCATGGACCGCTCACGCGTCCTTCGCCAAGAACACCCTACCCCAGACATGCAGGACGCCATCCAAGGTGGGCCTGGCCTAACCAGGGCACTGAGCTAAGCTCCCCGCAGCTCCCCAGCCTCCAGTCCTTCCCTCTGTCAGCACCCCTGAGACCACGGAGGCTAGCTTCCGGGGGGCTACCTCCAGAAGCATCCCCCATTCCTCCTCAGAGGCTGGGGGTTCCTCAGTCCATTAGGAGTGAGGGAGTAGCAGATAGGTAGGTACTTATGGGGAGGCAGAGAAGGCCGCTGTGGGGTCACACATTAGCACAGCAGAGAGCTTGCTTCCCCCGAATTAGGGGCCGGAACTTGGGTCTCCTTCTCCCTTCCTCCGGAGGCCAACAGCCTCAGCTTCCATGTCTCATGGAACATTAATGCAAACTATTATAATTCTTCTCTTCGTTGAAAGAGACTCTGGCACGGTTGTCTAAGAGTCACTGATGAAGCTGACGTGAAAAATTCAGTAATTGGTTGCCAATACCCAATTACTCCATGGTAATAGGGAAGTGATGGGGAGCAGGCAAGAGGCCACGCAGCTGGAGGCCTGGCTCAGGACGAGCCTCACGGCTGCATGCCCAGAGGGGACAGTGCGACTTGGGGGGACACAGGGATCCCCATCCTCAGCGTCCTTCACCCACCAAACCTCCCTCAGTCTGGCCCAATACCATGTGAGCCTTTCCTTAGAGTCAGGGGGCTGCTTGCTTTGCCAGAGAGCCCCCCAAGAAGACAGCCCTCCTGGGGAGGAGGGAGGGAGCAGGGCTCGTGGTGTCTCGGAGACCTGGCCCACTGCTTCCTGTGCCAGAGGCCTCACTCCCAGCGGGGGCAGCGGCTCTCTGGACCCAGCTGCCTCTGCTTGCAAAGTGGGAGCCTATCCCTGCCTGTGTCTGCCCAGGGTTATTATGTGGGGTGAAGGTGAGCCTGCAAACTGAAGAGCAGAGACCCGTGAGGGTGAGGGGTGATGGGTGACACTCCCCTTTTAAGGCGTTGCCTCAGGTGCTGTGTTCTGGAACAGGAGAGGCCGGGAGGGCAAGCAGAGGTACTCAGGAAATGCTTAGGAAAGACACGCCGTGGACACCCCCATGTGCCCTGGCCGGCCCCCGAGGTGGTCTCGAGGCCCTGGGAGCCTCTCAGAGCCACCAAGCCCACCTGCAGGTCAGGGCCAAGGTCAGGGGCAGGGCAAGATGGAGATGCTCCCTCGCGTTGTCCTGTGCTGTATCATGTCTGCAGATAAATGGAATAATTCAGTTTCCAGGACTCTTAACCTTTTCACTTGGCATAAATTGTGATCACCCAAATAAATACAGGCAAATCACATTAAAAACATATATATACGAAGCTCATTTATTCAAGACATTTTCCAACTATGAAAAATACCTGTATCTTACCACGAGGGGAAAAAAAAAAACAGATCAGGTCCAAGTGGCCACATCCATTTCTGTCCTGTTGGCTGCAGACGGAGTGTTTTGATTCTTGATGTCCCTAATGACCTAACAGTGCCACCTCGCACAGGTCAAAGGTCAAAGAAACCATTTGTCCTCCTTTCCCAATTGGCAGAGGGAGGGTAAGATATATGTGCACATCGTAATGTGGTGCCAGGAATGTTTGAGCAATAATCAATTGCAAATTATATCTCACCAAGTTAAGAGTCAAATGGAGGGGGTTGTGGCTGAATATTTTATCAAAGCAATTTAATAAGAATGCAAATGACCATCAACCTTTAAAGAGAGGTTTTCAAGCCTCCTAAAGAGCTTTCCCTCCCAGGCAGCACTTGAATCCTGTCCCACCAACTAGGAAGACCCTGGGATGGAGAAGGGCAGAGGCCTAGGGCCAAAGCCCCGGCAGGGACCCTCCAAGCCAGGGCTCTGTCCCTCTGAGACCTGCTTCCCTAGATGTGAGATCCTCATGCTCCAGGGCACTGGGGTTTCAACTGTCCTTGATGTACAACCTCTGCTGAGACTGTGGCTGAGCCACCTCATGGCATATGCCCCGCAGGGTATGGCATGTTCAGATCTCATAAGAGGGCCACGAGGAAGGCAGACCAGGACACTGCGTGGGGAAGGACTCCTGGATGCTTCAGAGCCTGTGTGTCCTCTCCTGTACACCCCTCTCCCAGGGCTGCCACAGAGCCCGCAGGTGTCTGCGAGTAGAGCGGAAACATGGTCGCAAAAAACGAGGCAATAATGTGGAAAAGTCCCAGGGGACATAGGAATCACATGCTAAAATGCATGGGGCTGCACATGAAGGAAAATGCCAGCAACATCCAACCTACTGAGTGGGACAGAAGATGTGCAACCATGTACCTGATGAGGGGTTAATAGCCAAAATATGTAAAGAGCTCATACAACTCAATAACAAATAAATAATGTGATTAAAGATGTGCAGAGGAGGGCCTCCTGGTGACCTAGGGGTAAGTCTCAGCGTTATCATCTCTAAGGCCTGAGATCACTCCCCAGCCAGGGAGGGACCCACATGGCGCAGCAGACCTCTCCTGCCTCGCCCGCTGCTCCCCTCAGCAGTGTGTTTCAGTCCATCTGCCTGTTCTGCTCCCCACTCTGTCTCTGGTGAATCCTCTCACCCCCTGCATCTCTGGCCTGCACCCCAGCTATTCTGTGAATTTTTTTTTAAATGAGCAGATATTTTTCTAAAGAAAGCATACAGATGACCAAAGATATATGGAAAGATATTCCAAATCACTAATCATCAGGGATGCAAATAAAAACAATGCAACATTACCTCTGAAAATGGCTTTTATTTTAATGTAATATTTAGCACCTATTCATCTGGCTATTATCAAAGAGATAATAGAAATAACAAGTGCTGAAGCATGTGGAGAAAAGGGGCCCTCGTGCACTGTGGGCGGGAGTGTCAATTGGCCACTCAGCATGCAGGCGCTCAAAAAGCTGGACGTAGAAGAAGGATATGGCCCAGCAACTCCACATCTGGGTATTTGTCCAAAGGATACAAAATACTAGTCAGAAAAGGCCTATGTACCCCCACATCATGGCAGTATTATTTACATAATACTTACTTTTACTTATTAATAATTTACTTATTATTATTTTTAATTATTTACACTAGCCAAGACCTGAAGCAACCTAAGTGCTCATCAACTGGATAAAGCGAAGGTGATAGGTGCACAACAGAATATTATTTAACCATAAACAAGAAGGAAATCTTGCCATTTGCAACAAGATGAAAGAAGCTATTTTTATACTAAATATATAAAATATATATACTAAATATAGTTAACACACTAAATAAAACTATATACTAAATATACTAGAGTAAGGCAGAGAAAAACAAGAATCACATGATCCACCTCTATGTGGACTCCACACACACAGAAAAAGACAACTCAAGCTCTGAGATACAGAGGACAAAGCGGGGTTGCCAGAGCGGTGGGGTGAGGGGCAGGAGTTGGTAAAACAAGTGAAGGGGGGTCATCAGAGGTACGGCCTTCCAGTTATGACATGAGTAGTCGTGGATGTCATGTGCGTGACGTGACAATAGTGCACAAGGCCAGACTGTGTCCTTGCAACTCGCTAAGCGAATAACTCTTAAAAGTCCTCATTGCCAGAAACAAAGTTGGTGCAATGGCTGCTAACTAGACTTACTGCGGTAATCATTTTACAGTGTTGACAAATACGGAATCATTTTGTTGGGTCCCTAATACCAGCACAATGTTTGATGTCGATTCTATCTCAAGCAAAGCAAATCTTCAAAATAAAAGCAGCTCCGTGGGATGTCAGACCGTGCGCCAAGGAGACTCACAAAGCTGAGGTGTCAGGGAGACTGAGCAGGTGGGTGAGTCTGGAAGGAAAGGGAGGTGACACCATCACAGTCACACCTCCGGGGCTGTCACGGCAGAGTCTGGGTTACTTGCTGAAAGCAGAGAGCCAAACTGGAGCAGGAAAAACAGTTGAACAAATTAAAAAGGTGTGGGGAAGCAGGAACACGGGGTGAGACGCCCACGTTGCCGTTCTGCTGGGCCCTGCTTCGGCCTACCGGCTTCCCAGGGAAGAGAACCACACACAAGTCACCGTGTCTCGACTCTCATGGAGCACGGTGCACCCTCCAGCGCTTTCACTTCTGCCAACTCCTGGTGCTCGCTCCCAGGCCCCAGGGGACAGCAGGCCGAGCAGGGGGAAGCTGGCCCTGGCACAGGGGAGACGGTGAGGCCCCGGGCGAAGCGGCCTGCCAAGGTCGCCGTCATAGAGCTGGGCCTGCGACCTAACGGGGAACAGAGAACAAGGTTGCCTGGGCCATGCCCGACGGGACACTTGCATTGGAGGATACGGGACGGCTTGTCTCCTGCAAGGGTGCGTAGGTGGCATCTGGAAGGTGGAGTGGGTGGGTGCGGCACGGTCTCTGCTCATCACATGGGAGCTGCCCCTGCCCTTAACCTGGACTCCATCTGGGTCAGCAGGCTGAGCCTGGGGGCGCGCTTGCACACACGTCAGTCTGCCCCAGGGGGAGAAGCTGCTTTGCAATCTGTGACTTAGCACAGAAAACAAGTCTAGAATCGGGCCTCCCTGGTGCTCTAGACGTTAAGTCTCTGAACTACCACCCCTAAAGCCTGAGTTCGATCCTGGGGCAGGGAGGGGACCCACATGGTGCAGCAGACCTCTCCTGCCTCGCCCACTGCTCCCCTCAGCAGTGTGTTTCAGTCGATCTGCCTGTCCTGCTCCCCACTCTGTCTCTGGTGAATCCTCTCACCTCCCTTGACTCTGGCCTGTATCCCAGCTCTTCTATGCAAAAATAAATAAAATTTAAAAATTCTAGAGTCTTGTCTCTAATCACCGCTCATCACGACACGCGCTCTGCAGTGGGGGCACCAGCCGGTGCGGGGTTCAGGGAGCTCGTGCCAGGTCTGGAGGTAGAAGAACCTGCGGTCTGGTGCTGAGGTCTCCACCAGCTCATCACTGTCAAGCTCAGCGAACTACCTGGGAGCCGTTGCCACTGTCAGATGACTTCCAACCTCTCGTAACTGCGGCGTGACAGGAGCTCCCTGGGGTGACAGGTAAGTGAGGCAGGGCGTTCTGGGGGCCCCTCCACAATTGCATCTGCTCCCTGCAGAATCACGTCGCCCAGTGCCTGCTAGGAACTGGGAGCCATTGAAGAAACCAAGTCCGAAAATACCGTCCCAGCGTCCGCTCATTTGACACTGCGCTCCTCCCACCCCAGCCACGGACATTTTGGGGATCAGACTAGTTAGTGGTAGGGGAGAAGACCTCTCTCTTTCTGCCAGGGTGCCCTCCAGAGAGTTACCATCTTCAGAGGCCCCCATCCAGCTGCACCCCGTGGGGCCTGCCAGCGGGCTGCAGGGTGTGGCGTGGAAGGTGATGGTGGGTGGGACGGTCTCATCTCTGGGTTTTAATTACACTCGACTCCAGCTTCTGCTGAGTGATGGCTCATCTTCCTCTCAGCCCCCATTTTTCCCAGAGCATTTTCTTGATGTTATTAGAGCTGTCTATAAAATATGAATCCCAATTCCATGATAGTCATAAAAGCCATAAAATTCTATGTCTGCCATGAAAATATTACATGATTTATTTTTGTGTGAAGTACATATTAAATCTCGGTACTAGAATAGGAGTTTGGCTCTTCAACATCACGAACTTTTAATAACGCACACTTTGCCTTAAATTGCTATTATTTTAAGTTTCTTTCTTCGTTTTACAATAGCTCTCTTTCCAAAATAGGACCAGAAAACAGTCCTGGTCTTATTTATAGGTTAAAGTTAGTATTCACTGCAGTTTAAATTTTTCTCCCGTTTTATGGTGCTCGTTTTTGTTTTATATATGGCACAATCGGTGCGTTTGATTTGTTTGTTTTACGCCAAGCGTCTTTGGAGAAATGTTGGGTGATGCTCGAAGCTTCTGACCATGGATCTGCAGCTGCCACACCCAGGGCCACGGGCGGGCCTGCACAAACCCACACAGGCAAACACAGGGGTGGGGACACAAAGACAGAGGCGTGTTTGAAAGAAGAGAATCACACTTGAGCCAGCTGGGGAGCAGGCGAGGCTGGGCTAGGCTGCGTAGCTCTATTTGCACGGGCTGGAGGCATCAGAATGGAGCAGACACATTGGGGCTAGTCGTTGTAGAACTTGACTTGGTCTGGAAGGACCAGGGGAGTCCAGGGTGGGAGAGGAGAGAGGAAACCAACCCCAGGCAAAGAATCTGAGCTTAGCTAGGACAAACTTCCAGGACCTGCATCGGATGTAGGAAGACTGCCATCCACTAAGCCCAGCATCAGCAGAACCGAGCCCCGGTTCGATGCCCAGCTTGCCATTCTGCCAACTTTGCCGCCCAGAGGCCCACACTGCATTTCAAGCAAAATCGATGGTGGAGGGGAATTGATTTTTCAGCTTGGAGGATACATGTGACATTTGGAATGAGTTGAAACTGATCTAAGAGATTTTCATTTCAAAAGCTATCTGATATGAAGTGTCGATGGGGTGTTTCACACACCTCATCAGAGTTCAAAGTCGCAGTCACGAGACCGAGCCGTGGTGTTTCCAAGGTGGGAAGCAGATGTGCAGAACTGGGGGAGGGGGCCTGGCCCCTCGGAGCTGCCCACCCTTCCTCGGCGTGCCCTGGAGACACAGTCGTGTGTTTTGATCCTCGAGTTTGAGGCATCTTGGCGTGGGTACGAATAACACATCTCTGGTGTCCCGTTCTCCTCTTGTATCCGCACCCCTCTCCAAGGCACCCATAGGGCCACTCACTCTAAAGTGGACGGCGGCGGCTCCAGTAAGACGACCACAGAGAACGGGCCACGCCTGGCTGTTGTGATGCATGGAGCACCCACTGACTGCCTTCCCTGCCAAAGGCCGCTCCGAGTCCACGGGAGGCTCACACGGGCAGCCGCTCCTATGTCCCCTTGTTAGAACAGGAGACCGGAGGGCCCAGGGGCCCGGGCGGGGACAGAGTGCAGCTGGTGAGCCCGCTCAGGCCCAGAGGCCCGCCTTCTAGAAACAGCTCAGACAGCCCTTCCCAGGAAATGGGTGACAACAAGAACATGAGAAATTGTTCACCCAGTGGTCAAAGATGTGCTCCAATGAACATTAAATCTCCCCCTCCTCTGGACACAGAGTGAGCCTCAAGGCATTCCCAGGTTGGAATAAACTGGAATCTCTGCTGAGGAGCTTAGCAACCAATGCAACGGTGAGGCGCTGCCAGGTGCAGCTGTGCAGAGTTGGGGGAACCCCATAAAGCTGGCCAATTAGCAGCAGCCAGAACGAGCGGGGTCATGCGTGTCGAGGTGTGTGTGTGGGAGCCTGCCATGCACCCGCTCACCCCCAACCCAAGAGTTAGTGGCTAGGGGGACACATCAGCCTCTTCCTTAGAGTTTTTTTTTTAAGATTTATTTATTTTTGCGTAGAAGAATTGGGGCACAGGCAGAGTCGCGAGAGGTGAGAGGATTCACCCGAGACAGAGTGGGGGAGCAGAACAGGCAGACGGACTGAAACACACTGCTGAGGGGAGCAGCAAGCGAGGCAGGAGAGGTCTACTGCACCATGTGGGTCCTCTCCCTGGCCAGGGATCGAACTTATGCTGCAGTGGCTGCGGATGCTTCATAGTGCAGTGTTTAACCCCTTGTGCCACCATGGAGGTCCCCCTCTCCCTGTAGATTCTACTTGTGGGTTCATAGTGGAAATGTTTCTAGCCGGGGCCATCCTGCATGGAAAAGACACAGTGGGCCATGTATTGGGGAACAGCCTTCAGCGCCCCCAGGTCCTGTGCTGCAGGGAGAGGCAGCCAAGACAGAAACTACCTTTACTTGGAGCATAGAAAGAATCTTCAGGAAGCTGCTTGCCCTGGCTGGCAGCCTCTTTGGGATGCAAGATTAACTTCCATCTCGATACCCTAACCAAGGGGCCTACTTTCAATATGAGAACATCTACCAAATGAATCCCATAAGTTACACCAATCCTAATGTTAATTTTTAAAATCATATGGCATCAAATAATCTGCTATGTATTGTAGGGACAAAAATCCCAAAATGGTAAGAAGTTAAAATTTAGAGAAAGATTAGACACCGAAGCAGAAAATAAGTGTGCTTCTAGTCTGATGCTTTCTGAAGAGCCTTTCTTGAGTGGTGGCACTTGGAAGGACAAAAGGTAGAGGCTTCTGGAAAAATATAAGAGTTTTGTGAAAGAAAATCAATCAAGAAAGATACACAAACCTGATTAGGAAAAGAAAAGATGTGTGTTGTAATATATAGAATGGCTGTGAACGGGTGGCTAGCTCCTACAAGATTAGAGAAAATAAGCCGAGGTGAGGTGAGGGCTTCCTTCTCCTTCCTCTCTGTGCTTAGCATTGCCCACCTGGAAGCTTCTTTCCCCTGGCTTCAAGCAATTTGCTGAGAAAGAATATTTTTGCTGCTAAATGACCTGGTTCCCTGGTGGCTCCTGCAGCCACTAGCTCTGAAATAAACGACCTCGCTGGAGAAGGAATGGATTGCAACCTTGATGCTCAGGAGGTCTCACCTGGAGCTTGCACCCCACCTCTCTGCCCCCGGCGGGAGGGGGGAGTGTTCAAAAGGTTCTGGTCCTAAAATGGAAAGTCTGAGCAAGATGAAAGTTATGGGCCTCAAAGGCCCTGCTTTGCACAGTGGTTCAAGCCAGGGGACGGGGTGTATGGGTTAAAACCATGGGTTTTAAAACCATGGGTTAAGTATGGGTTACTTAGTTTTGAAGTTGTAATCCAGGAGGTGCCCGCAAAACAGCCTGCCAGACTGAGGAGGCGGTGAGGATGCTGGTTTAGGGGACATCTGGGACTTGCTGAGGGTGTTCAGGTCTTGGTGCCGGGCCTGGGAGCTGACAGCCTCCACCTCCACCCCACGGTGGCTGAAGAACAGCCCCTGGCACAGAGTGCTCCCCAACACGTGGCCTCTGCAGACAGGAACCGCCTGCTTCCAAATTCCAAGTGGCTAAGTGGTGGGCCAGGCAGGCATCTAGCCCCGCCCATGACCTCCGTCTGCTGGCGCTTCCTCCACCCTTGCTTTGCCCTTGGCCCAGCACACGATCCTACTGCATTGTCCCTTGTTTTGACACTGAAAATCGAGGAACAATATGAACAGATGTGGGACGTTGACAGAAGCTCTTGACAGCTACTTTTGCCTTTGTTCAACCCCAAACCGGCAGCCCTTCCCGTCCTCATTGTTCACAGCCACTCATTACCTGCTGTGCATGTCGGAGGCCATCTGGGGTCTTGGGCTGGGTCACCTACTTATCTCTAAGCTTGTGTCCTTCTGCCTTGGCGGACACCCTCATCCTTGAAGGCTGGCTATTCCCGGCCCAGGGGGCGAGTGCCCCCCCTTGCCTGCACCCCCAGGCTGGGCAATGCAGTGTCAACATAGACACAGGAAGTGAGCAGCTGCCCTTATTGACACTAAATGAAATGCACCTTCAAAGCTGATCTCTTAAATTTATCATAACAAGATTCTGCATGTATGTCTCTCGCTCTTTTTAAATACGAATAAAGATCTTGTCTGCATTCTCTAATTTACTATCTAGTATTTATTATAGGAAGAGAGTTTTGTCTAATCACAACTCGTTAAAATCGCATATTATTCACAATAACCCACCGCTGAAGACGCATCGCGGCAGCAAGCAAGAATAAAAAGTGTTTTTAAAATGAAACTTCATTTTCAGCATTTCTCTTTGGAGACAGTCCAACGTGTTAAAGAAAAGAGTGGAACGTGGGTAATGAAATACCTTGGCAAAGATAATTTGCCAAGAATAAAAAAAAGAAAGAATAAATAATATCAAGGAGGGTTCGACTACTTTGCAAAAAATAAAGTGGCAATTCAGTGACCGAAGTGCACGCTCCTGCATTTATTTCACTACACCCCGAAGAAAGAGAAGAAAAGCAAGCCAGCACAGACCGAGTCTGCTCCCTCTCTTGTTTTCCAGCACGAATCCTGTTCATGCCCCCAGCACTGATGCGAGCGACCAGGTGGCTCGTTGGTGATGGGAGCGGGTCCTGGCCTCCCCGTGCACAGCCAGCACGGCCGTTCCCTGACGGCGCGGGGCACAAAGAACCACAGCGGGCCTGCTCGCCTCTCCGTCGTCACACAGCCACAGCAGGCCACTCGGTCCGCTGAGTGAGATGATGCTGGCATCAGCTCTGTGGCATTTTCCACATGTTTAGCCTGAAAGAAGACATTTGTTTGGACTATATGCTTCTGTGTACTTTTTTAATGCAATAAAATTGACAGATGACTTCTTTTTGCAACAGGTTTGGAGAAAGAAAATGTGGCGACTCTCCCCTCCCCTTTCTTCCTTGATGGCTGTTTAGACAGCAGTCTTAAAAAATCACTAGTCACTAAAATCCCTCATGCCCATTTCATATTGTGTTGATTCATATTAAATTCATGACAACAAAAAAGCAACTTGAGGCACTTTTGGAAATGACCGCTCTTTAGTGCGCCTCTCCTTCCTCCGGGCTCGGTGGGCCCCGCGCCCATAAAGCTGCCTGCTGTCTTGTGTCATGAAAAGAAACAGCTTTGCCTGAGAATGCCATTACTGTGTAATGAGGCATGCAGGAAAATATACCTTCAGCAGCCACTTGATGAAGGCTTGCTGACACACCAGACCAGACAGAAATGTTTTTTTGTATGTTCTTCCTTATTTTGTCCATCAATCACATCATTAGTCAAAGCAGACAAGCCTGTCAGCCGGGCCCAGATGCAGAGTGGCAGGCGATCAGCAGACAGGTGTTCCAGCTCCCCCAAAACGAAATCTTGAAATGAGAAAGGAGCCAAGACCTTGTTTCAAGGGCTGGAATGTCAACGAGAGAGAGAAGACAGAGGGGAGAAGTTCAGAGGCCCACTTGTGAGTGGGGCTGTCCGGGGCTCTCTGGGGCGGCCTGAGGGAGCAGGCACAAGGGCCCACTTTGGGACAGGCTGTAGGCCCCGTGCATTGCTCACGGTCAGCGAGGGAGCCGCTTCGAGGGAACAAAAATAATGCAGAGTGAGACTTCCGCGGCAACCGCCTGCAGCGTTCCAAATGCAAAAAATTGCATCGGGTACTCGGAGGCCCTGGGCTAACCCAGACCACCCGAACTGGCCCCCTGAGGCTGGTGGGGAGAACACAGGCTCCAGATCGCACCCCTCATCTCCAGGGATATCAGTCTCCCTGTCTGTGGCAACTGTCCCTCTTTCCAGCACGTTCGAGAGTTTCTTCCTTTGGGGTCTTGTTTTTGCCAAGCTTTCTGTCAGGAACATAACAGGTTAAAGAAACCAACCAGATGGAGTCATCGTCAATGGTTAATTTCTAGCTTTCCAAGCAAGCCCCAAAATGAATTTGTGTAATGAGCTCATTGCTTGGTTACCTCCTGGTTACCAAGAAGGAGGGGTTTACCTAGCGGATGGGGTCCCTGCCCCCACCGGCCAGTTCAGCCTCAGCGGCCGCGATGAGACTGCCTTGCCCAGCGGACCCGTGAGGCAGCATGCACCATTTGTGTTTATGCGTTCTCAAAAGAAACGCGATTTTTTCCCCCAAGTCTTAGATTTACAGGAAAAGTTGAGAAAATAATACAGAGTTTACATATACCCTGCACCCCTGGTCCTCACGGCCCTCATGGGGGGCACGTGCATCCCAAACCAGCGAGCCCACATGGACACATCATCACACGCTGAAGTCTGGACTAGATTCAGATTTCCTTAGTTTTGACCAAATGGCCTTTGTTTGAGGACCCCAGCCAACCCCACTCCCTGTCTTCTGCTCGAGTCTTCGCAGTGGCAACTGTTTCCCAGATTCTCTTGCTTTGGCGACCTTGACAGTTTTGAAGAGTATGAACATGTGCCATATTTGATAAGTCATTTGTTTTTTAAATTGATAATGTGGATGAGTATGTGTGAATGCAATGCTCTTTACACTTCAATAAATAATAGCGTGGAATAGGAGGGAAGGAAGGGAAGGAATTGGGACCACGGAAAGGTCAGAAGTCTTTATACAGCACCAGGGAGAAGATTCCGACACTCAAATCTCTCCCAGACCTGACCTTTCCAAAGATATGCTGAACAGGAGGGGGTGATACCTGATACAAGATTCAAACCCACACTTCCACCTTTAACTGAGAATTAAATCTGCAGATATTTCCTCTGGGGTTTCCAAGAGGAAGCAAGCACATCATTAATCTAACCAGCCATTAGATGCCACCATGGCCTGATTCTGATTACCCCGGCCAATGTTTGGGTTGAGTGGGGGCTGTGCAGACATTGGTTTAGGGTGGTGTGGGGGTGACATGAGGCTGTGGGACCGGGACTGAGGTCCCTCTGGGCCTGAATGCAGCCAACCGTCGAGGACCAGAGCGGAGAGGGGGTGCAAAACCTTCCCTCTCCCCAGGCTGCTTAGGCTTCTCCCCCTCTGCTGCTCTCAATTTCTCTCCCTTTGCTTTTCCCACATTTCTCTGCAAAACTCAGCAAGTCCAGGAAAGGAAGAAACAGTCGGGTTGTGCAAGGTGTAGTCATTCCAAAAGAAATCCCCCCTCTTTCTTCTGTCTCAATGTCTCAGCCAGGGAAGAAGTGTCTCTTTAAGGCCCTGCAATTGCCAAGATGCCAAACCCCAGGGCGTCTGGTGCCTCGGCGGGCCTACTAGAGCCTGAGTGCTATCTGTAATGTTGTTAAATTACACTTTACAATTCATCCTTGCGAGTACCCCAAGTTTTCCAGCTCATACACATGTTTTATGAGCCTGCCTTTCACCCAGAAGGTCTACAGAAAGTAAAATAAATGAATTCAACACTCTATTCAGCCCGGATCATCTCACATTTATTCTTAGATGGGACAAGTGACAATTTGAAAGCTATGTTCACACGGCAGGAACTTTCAAGCCTGATGTGCAGTATATAATCAGTCAATCAATCACTTCAGCAATCAATCAGTTGCACACAGTACCTACTGGGTGCTTGGCCAAGTGGAAAGATGGGTTCATACCCTCGAGGACCTTAAGATGGTTGGGGAGACAGGAATGCATCTTACCTGCTCTAGCCTGTCCATGAGATAGGAAAGTGCCTCTGAGCTATGGAGAGTCCTTTGCTTGCAAACTCAGGAGTGCAGTACAGAATCCTCAGCCAGCTCTCCATGGCTCCTGGTGGCAAGGACAAGCCAGGTCAAAGCTGGATTGGGCCTTGAGAAAGCAAAAAGGACAAGTTGGCAAGGAGAGAAAGAGAGCAAGAGCAAGAGAGATGAATCCAAGACCAGGCTTCAGTAGAGGAAGCTGTGGTTATTTTTTGAGGTGAAGAGATTTTTTTTAATTTATTTACTCACATGTATTTTATAGCACTGTTCATTTTTAAAGAATGCTTGCTTTTTTTCTCAGGGGTCGTCCCCATTTTGTTTCTTGACCAAAGTTCTGCTGCTCTCCAGAAGCTGCCCCACCCACATTTCCAGCGCTAGCTCACAGCTTTCCGATGCATCCTCTCTCGAACCAGCGTGAAGAGTGCTGTTCCTGTCTCAATACGCCCCTTACTAAGACCACAGCTACCAAATGAACCTGAATAATAGAAAATGTTTGCGAAGTCAGAAGGAGAAATGGTCGTGGAGGAGACGCCCGAGAGCGGTCGTAGCGTCTTTAACTCAGAAAGAGCCCAGGATGGGGAAAGAAGGGTGCCCGCAGCAGAGCACCAAACAGAAACGTGAGGGCACCTGGGTGGTTCCTGCTGCTTCCTTCAGAAGGTCGGTAGGGACATGGCAAAAGGCCAGAGAAACCAAAGAGGTGAGGCAACGGGCTCAGCCTCTCCTGTGAGGCTTCCTGCCCGCACACCGGCCCCCACCTTTCAGGAGCTGCACTTCTGGGGCCTGCAGGTATCCTGGCCTCAGGGGTCCTGGCCTCGGGGGTACTTCTTCTGGGGGTACTGGCATTAGGGGCCCTGGTCTCTGGGGGGCTTTCTTCTGGGGGTCCAATCCTCCAGGGGTCCTGACCTCTGGGGATCTTTCTGGGTGTCCTGGCCTCTGGGGGTTCTGGCCTTTGGGGGTCCTGAACTCTGGGGGTCCAGACCTTTGGGGGTCCTGGACGCTGGGGGTCTTTATTCTGGGGGTCCTGCCTTTGGGGGTCCTGGCCTCTGAGGGTCCTTCTTCTGGGGGTCGTGGCCTCCGGTGGAGGATGACGTGGTGACAGTGATAGGCTTGCTGTCCTCCAGTGCAGCACCACCCTCTCTTCCCTCTGGCGGGTGCATTTTAGGAAACAAAATGCTCGTTTTCAATAAATTACGCTGAGCGACACTGGTGCAAGGAAACACGCAGTTCTAGCGAGTGAGGGTTGTTTGCTTCTTTTGAGTCGGTCCATGCAGGGTGGTCCAGAGTCCGGGGTCGTCCGGGCAGGCCACTCGCTGGGCCAAACAGTTCTCTGCTCTGTGGCCATCTCGCAGGGAGCAGGCACGCTCTCCCGTGTTGTCTGGGCTTCCTGCTTCACGCCTTCTCTGGACGGAGCGGTGGCTCAGTGGTGCAGGTGACAGCCCCGCAGACAACCCCACAATAGCCAATGTTCACGGGGTCTTCAAGGGCAGGTCATGCTGGCACCTTCGGGACATTGTCCATCTCTGAATGCCATGTGTGCAAAGTTGGAATTGATATTAAATGTCCAGAAGAGGCTCGGAAATGCTAAGTAATTCACAGGAGCCAACCAGTCTGTAAGCGGCGGCGCCTGGGTGTGGCCCGGTCCCCAGGGCTGGGGCCTCTGACTACTGTGACGCCCGCCCTGGGGCTCAGGGCCAGCCAACGGGCAGGATTCGCGCATCCAAGACCATCTGGAGATTCCAGAGATTCCAGCATAGCAGCGCCTCGATTTGTAAATGCCTGATTAGTGAGTTTTTGCAGGAAGTTTCTGTGCAACAAGGTATGTTTTTATCTCTATCGAAAGCACATAGAAACACTTGCTGGGGTTCAGTAAGTGGGGAGGAAAATCGGAGGAAAACCCAGATGGGTGTGAGGTCAGAAATATGGTTTCATGCCTTGTGGTCAAATTCACTGTGGTTATGGCTGTGGGGTTGCCAAGCTGCTGAACACGATCGAGGCTGGTGCGTCCTTGAGGCCACCCAGCGCACAAGTGCCGTGGGCACAGGGGCCCGGGTGCCACCAAAGACCAATCATCTTTACAGTTTTTAGAAATTCAATATGCTCCTCGGCGATCAGCCGAGCAGTGGCGTCGACTCCTTAGCGACGCGGGCTGTGAGAAAGGCCAGCAGCATCAGCCCGGTCAGCAGCCCCACTGGAGGCCCTGGGGATGCAGCGGGCTCAAGGCTGGGGGGCCGGCGAAGCCAGGACTCCTCGTTAGGCCAGTCCACGTGCCGCCATTGATCTCGCCTCCCAGTCAGCCTCTAGGGCAGGCTGTCAATATTTCCAAAGGTTACCCCAACATCGCCTCTACAGGGAAGCGGGACACGACCACCTCAGGGCCTGGGTGGGGAGTAGGGTGACCCTCCACACATCACCCCTGCATCGTTCCACTTACCCTGAGTCGACAGAAAGATGATTTCTACTTGGGCGCCTCCCTGCCCGCCCAGCAGGCCTGGGTGCTGTGCGCATATAAAACATGGGCTGAGAGTGTCCTGTGAGCATATGTATGTCCATGTGTATCTGCGGAACAGCAGCCCACACGCTGCAGGCACAGGCCCACCCCCCTACATCTCCCCTGCCGGCCCCAGGCTCTCCGGGGGGCGCAGGGCAGATGGAGACACACAGGTGCCTTCGGCATGTCAATATTAGGGCCCTCACACTCATATATTTAAATATTTGTTCAGCATTTATTTCGTGAACATGGGAAGGGAGTGGTAATTGGTAATAAAATGGCACGCCTTTATTTTTTTAATTTTATCGTAGTACTACATCAACATAAAATCATAAAAAAATTCAAAGAGCACCACTGCAACACACAGAATTGATGTGGAAGTCCTTAAATAGACCTCATCTGCTCTGTGCCCCTTCCCAGCGCAAGCCGTGGAGGAGACCAGACGTGGACTTTTCAGTCATGTTTCTCTACCATTTTCTTTTTTTTCCTAAAGATTTATTTTATTTATTTATGAATACGAGAGTTGGTTTACAGGCCGGGGTATGTCGGAGGGAGTGGTGAGAGGAGTCACCAGGGACAGAGCGGGGAGCAGAACAGGCAAATGGACTGAAACACACTGCTGAGGGGAGCAGCAGGCAAGGCAAGAGAGGTCTGCTGCACCATGTGGGTCAGCTCCCTGGCTGGGGCTCAAACCCCTGCTGCAATAGCTGTAGATAGCTAGATAGTGCTTAGCCACCAGGGAGGCCACTTTTTAGTTCCACCATTTTTATACAACTGACCCTTGAACCCTTCAGCAACTCAAGGATTATGAATAGGGCCAACCCCTGTGTGGTAAAAAGCCACATGTAACTTACAACCTGCCCTTCTCACACTTAGTTGCAACATCCTTGTTCATTTGCATGTGGCCCCTGGTGGAGCACTAAGAAGCTATCCACAGTCACTGCAGCGCGAGTTCGATCCCCTGCCAGGGAGCAGACCCACATGGCACAGCAGACCTCTCCTGTCTCCCTGCTGCTCCCCTCAGCAGTGTGTTTCAGTAGATCTGCCTGTTCTACTCCCCTTCTGTCTCTAGTGAGTTTTCTGCCCCCCACCTCTGGCTTATACCCAGTCTTATATGCGTAAATAAACAAAAAAAATCTTTAAAAAAATAATATCTGCATATCGGTCGACCCATACAGTTCAAATCACAGTTATTCACAGGCTAATTATGTGGTTTTTGTGTGTGTGTG
This sequence comes from Galemys pyrenaicus, assembly GCA_019455555.1. Taxonomy (NCBI): domain Eukaryota; kingdom Metazoa; phylum Chordata; class Mammalia; order Eulipotyphla; family Talpidae; genus Galemys; species Galemys pyrenaicus. The sequence continues at coordinate 4,315,814 of JAGFMF010011914.1, read as the reverse complement.
TGTCTACATAATTGGATTTTCAAATTAGTTGAAGACATATTATTCTGTACTTGGATTTTTTTTTTCATTTAAATCATTTCAAAGATCTTTCAAAACCAATTCACATTTTTCAACAGCCATTTAGTGTGCCATGATATGGGCACACCATCATTTATTATAAAATATTTAAGGGGCTTCTCCTTTTTTTTATTACAAGAGCTTGGGTACAATCTTACCTAGATATACGCATTTGAACATTTATGGAAGTGCTTCTGTAACCTGGATTTCTAGAATTACAGTTACTTGTTTGAAGGGCTTTGACATCTTAAATTCAGATGCCTTCACCAAATTGTCTTTTCAAAAAGTCTCGTGAACATTTCACTGGTAATGTTTTTTTGCATCACAGTTTACTCAGAATATTTTATTTAATGTTAAATATATATTTAAAATTTTACCATATTAAGAATATATATTTTAAATTTTAACATACAAAAAGAGATATTCTCACTCATTTGAACTTATTTACCTATTGAAATTTGAATGCTTTGAAACATATTTACTGATTATTTTTAATTTTCTGCTCACTGAATGGTGTAATTATTCTTTTTTTCCCCTAATTTTCTATTGCTTTATTTTTAATATTTATTTTAGGAGTGTTTACAAACTTTGGATAGTAATTCTTTGTTACCTGTTATAAATATTTCTCCCAATATATTATTTGTCTTTTGTTTAGAAGATTTTTGTTGATGTAGGCAGATATGATGATCTATCTTTTCAGAGACACTGGGCTTAATATCTTATTGATGAATACTTTTTATGCCCTAAGATTATTTTCTTTTAATTATTTTTATAAAATCCTTAATTCATGTTGAAATTTTGTATATTATGAAAGAGAGGTCTAATTTTCCAAATGAGTAGCTAACTAGCTTCATCATTGGTTAATTGGCCCATTATTTTCTCTCCAATCCAAAGTGGTGCCTGTGTGATAAACTAAGCTCTCAATTAAATGACTTTGTTTTGTTTTTTTTTAAATCAAATTAACTTATTTTGGGGATGGAAGAATTGGGGTGCAGGCCAGAGGTGCAATGGATGAAAGGGCTCACCAGAGACAGTGGGGAGCAGAACAGGCTGATCTACTAAAATACACTGCTGAGGGGAACAGTGGGTGAGACAGGAGAGGGCTGCTGTGCCCTGTGGGTCACCAAGCCCTACATCGTTCTATTTCTTCATTCTTTAGTTTACCCTACGGATCCTTTCATTCTTAAAACCAATTGGGTAATTGCCATATCCTTAGATTTAGTTGAAAATTTGGTGGGGAAATTAATCATCTCACCTCAGATTTCTTCTCTTTCAAAACTATCCTCAAGATTCTCTAAGATTCGTGCTGTATGAGTTTAGAATCTGTCACATTTCTTTAAACGTCTCTTACTGAGATTTGGTTGGGAGTTGTATCATACACAGGATTGTTCTAAGGATCCTCTTTATTGCAGACATTAGTGCATCATTTCCTAAAATAAACACCCCACAGGCAAGTCTTTGTCTCAAACTTTGCTTCTTGGGAAAATAATCCCTAGCCCAAGACAGACAAACATCGGACATAGAGTGGACAATTATCTGGGGAGATCTGATATGCTTACATTATTCAGTCTCTCTGTTTCTGGATATTCCTCAGGTATGGAGTATTCTTTATGCACTTTATACACTTTTATAGTTTCACTCATACATTCCTGCATAATTTCTGTTAGATTTGTTTCTAGATGTTACATGTTTTGGTGATATTTAAGGGGATATTTTCACAGTGCATTTCCTAACAGTTGTTTAAAAATTCTACATTTGTATATTTATTTTATGTCCAACTACCTTCGAATACTAGGGAATGCTTTTGTATATTTATTTTATGTCCAACTACCTCAAATCCCAAACACTCAGGGAATTTACTTGAATCTTATGAGGTATACAAACATATTAGTTATACATATTGTTAGGTTTGGGTTTGTTTCTTCTATTGTAATATTTCTCTACTCAATTCTATTTCTGTACTTAGTGACTTCCATGAGCAGCTGATCTAGTTTTCTAACTTCAAGTAAAATACATCCGCTTTTACATTATTAATATGAATTAACCGTTTTATTGGGTTAAGATGTTTTCTTACTATTTTAGTTTATTATGGCTTTTAAAAATCATGAATGCAAGATTAGCATCACCTAATGCCTTTTCATATGACATTTCTATTTTAACCTGTTAATTTTATTAATCAAAGCAAAATATTTCTGAGGTTTAACTACACTTTTATCCCTAAGATCAATTCAGCTTAGTAATGAGCAATATGGCTAAATGTTATCTAGAATATTCATGTTTATAGATGAAATTTTCAATTTTCTTTGTCATGCTACTCTTGTCTTCCCTTATGGCAAGGGCAATGTTACCATTATAGATTAATCTGGAAGGTGTCTGTGGACTATATAAGCCATGTGTTTTTGAAATTTCATTATGACTTACTTACATCTGTACTTAGGTAAGTACAACTTACCTAGATCTGACTCCATTTTTGAGAAATAATTTTATTATTAAAAAAAATTTCTTCTAAAAACTCTGACCCATTGGGTTTTCATCAAAATAAATATAATTTTGGTGAATTGTATTTACTAGATAATTTTCTATTTGTCTAGATGTTATACTGTACTAACATTAGTTTAGTGTTATAATCTCATCTGAAGTGACAGTTTTTTTTGTCATTTCTAATATTATCTATATATCATCTACTCTATATCTATATATTTTTCCCTTGATCATACAGTCCAGACAATTTGGTCTTTTTGAGGAACCAGGTTCTAAAATTAATGGTGTTTTTCCTATTTTATTTCTTTTGGATTTGTTATTATCATCAATTTCATTCTACTTTCTTTGGGTTTGTGTTACTATCCTTTCCTCCAAATTCTTGAACTATGTGTTCAATTCATTTAACTTCAACCATTTTTGCTTTCTAGTGTGTTCACTTAAAGTTCTTGTCATTGCTTTAATAAAAACTTTACTTTTATAATTTGTGTAACTATTATTTTTTATCATGAATTTATCCTTTTTATTTTAATAGCCTCTGTAATTTAAGGGTTATTTTAGAGCTCTGTATTTGCAATGTCATCTTGATTATCCCAATGATTTCTGACTTGAGAAATGTATACAAATTTTCTTTGTTATATTGTATATATTTCACATGTATTGTAACATTATGTATGCATATATTTCATATGTATTTAAAATAACACAAGCTTTCTATTTGCTTAGAAAAAGTATGTACATAGTCAACCTTGTTATGTTTTATCTGAATCTTCTATAACATTATTCATTCTCCTTTTGATCTGTGAGGTGTGATTTTATTGGGTGCTAAGAGAGGGCAGACAAATATCTCCCAGGATAAGTGAGAATTTATTATAGTAAAATGTCTATTATTTTTGATTTACATGTTTTTAAGCTATGATATTGGGTATATAAGGAATCTTTTATGAAATGAACTAATGCCTCTTAGACAACATGCTACTTTTAACTGCATGACAGAATAGTTTGATACAGCCTGAATGGAGGCATCACAGAAAGAGAAAGAGCTGGAACCCAGGAGAAAGTCCTTTCAGAGCTACACTGTAAGTTTTAGCTATATTTATTTATTTATTTATAACAATGGTAACATTGGGGTCCCCATCAGGTATCACCACCACAGTGCACCCACCACCAACTCACCCAGTATTCTACCAGCATAGACCATTGTGCTTCCTTTCCTTCCTTTTCTTTGACTCTTATTCTTAACACCATTGTCAAAGGGTTTCATCATAGATGTGCTATATAGGTTTTCTTTAGACAGATTATTCCAGGCAAATTTTGAGAATAATGGCGTGAGGGGTTGACAGGCTGACATTCCATGGGGGGCCAATAGGTATGGAAAAGATTTCATATAGAAGGTGAATGGGATTAGGGAAGAAGGCCCATCTTAAAAGGTACAGTCCTTTTACCAACAAGGCATTACAGTCTTTTCACAAAATTGTAGGTTACTCTAACTAACGGGCCATGAAGACTGACAGATGTGCTCAGAGAGTCCAAATCTTTAGTAATGAGAATGAGCAATTCTCCCTGGAAAGGGAGGGCTGGATGGGTGAGGGGCTCATGAAACCTGGCCTTGAAGGCGTCCAGGCTGAAAGCTTAGAGAAACACCAAAATTGTCTGAACCACAGATGAACTCACACGTGTCTATTAAGAAGGACAAGAGCTATCAGAGATGGGGTCTCCCCAGAGACCTGCGGGTTAAGTCTCAGTTCTATCACGGCCAAGACCTGAGTTCGATCCCCGGTCAGGGAGCTGACCCACACGGTGCTGCCGACCTCTCCTCTCTGCTGCTCCCCCAGCAGTATATTTCAGTAGATCTGCCTGTTCTGCTCCCCAATCTCTCGCTGGTGAATCTTCTCACCCCTGCACCTTTGACCTACGCCCCAAAGCAGAGATCAAGAAGTACAAGCAGAGCTGCGATCACCTCTCAGGGCCCGGTAGGTGGCCACTGCAGCAATCTGCTTTCCTTCCTTTTGACCCAAGAGGAATGAAGTGGCACAACTGGATGTAGCAGTCAACCTGTGCTGTCACCGGAAGCTCCCCTAGTTCCTACAGTAGGGGACAGTGAGCAAATCTGCACCCTAAACTCAAAACCCTGTTCAGGTTTGATGGAGCAGCTCCCTCAGGTTAGAGGGAGGCAGTCCCTCAGTTTCAGGGGCTAGCCAGTGTCCAACCCTCAAAGATGCACAGCCAGCCACCCGCTCTGTCCCTGGTGGACTGGGAGAGGTGTCACTCTCTGAAATGAGGGGTGTCGCTCCCTGAAATGAGTGAGGGGTGTCACTCCCTGAAATGTATCCTCAGAATTGTAATTACTCAGCACTCCCCCCAAAGAGGCAGATCAAAATAAAGCTATAGTTCTCCAACAGAAGCTAACAAAATAAAGAATGTTCTGTGTGGGGAGGGAGAATGAAGAAAAACAAGGGAATAAATTAAACTTGGAGTTTGAATGTTGACCTTGAGTATTCCCTCTGTTTTCAGAACTTGGGGGTCAAGCAGTGTCTGTTTCCAATTAATTTCATTCTTTATCATTTTCCTTAAAGAAAAACATGCCTTTAGAATCAAAGGCTTCTCTGTATTTAAAAAAAATAAATAAAAGACCCAGAAAAATGCCACCATTAAGAATCTGCTTTTTGTCACAGAGAATGCTCAATTCGTTCCAGAGGGGTTTAAAGAGAAGTGCAAATATCGATCACTTTTTTACAGAAAAGCCTTCCTTTTCTGTAAAGTATGTAACAGCCAGTGATTCTGAAAAAAGACAATCATCAAATCGTACTTAGCAAACTGATAAAACAAGCCTATGAATATATTCTTTTGGATCTGAAAGCATTTTCAAATTGTTTCTTTCTTTCTTAGCGCCAACATTTTAAAATCAGATTTCCCACGAACATCTGAATTCCTTTTTTGTTTTGAAAGATGCTGAGATCTGACAACATTTCACACAAATCAGCTGGCACCGAATGGCAGCTGTCCTTCAGAATAATGTCCCCACGTGACCCTGATCTCCGTTGCTCCAGGCCTCGGAGGCAGCTGCCATTTAGATCTAAGTCAGCGTGACAGTTCTACTTAGAGCAGAATTAAGAAGAAAGCGACACCCAAGTTGCTTTTAAAGTAGAAAAATAAAAGCTACACCATGAAGTCCAAGGCTTCAAAATAATTGGCATGCTTCATGCGCAGCCAGATTTGTTCACTAGACTAGTCACCTGGTCTCTGTCACCTGATGCCTGTGGTCATTTCCAAGCACAATTCAACATGCTCTGGGTACCACCCTTGGGTGCCAGGCTGGCACTAGCAGGAAGATGACCCAGGGAGGGACTGCCACTTTACGTGAAACATCTGGCTCATTTTCCCCCTGAGTTCCAGGTCTGGGGGCCAAGAAGCACGCTGACCTTGAAACAGCTGGTCCCAGTGCTCACAGCAGACAAGGGTCCTACAGGACATCTCGGAAACAATGAGTCTCACAAGCCTCAAATGATGGTACTGCATGACAGCATCCTCACTTTAAAGGAATCTAGGCTCATAGACTGATTTACATATCAACACCAGCTAATAAGTGTAGAAGTCATGACTGGATTAGAAAATCACCATTTTGCAGGCACAAGAATGCTATTGACTCAGTCAATGGATTCTTCTCAAATCAGGGCTTGAAAAGTCATTGGGAAGAAAGCAGGACGCTCACACGATTGCTAACTATCAGACCCCGGATTATTTACTAATTACAAAAAGCACAGTGCGGGGCTTCCCTGGTGGCACAGCGGCTTGGGCGCTGCACTGTGAAGCATCCGCGTCACAGCAGTGCAAGTTCGATCCCCGGCCAGGGAGGGGACCCACTTTGCCCAGCAGACCGCTCCTGCCTCGCCCGCTGCTCCCCTCAGCAGTGGATTTCGGTCCATCTGCCTGTTCTGCTCCCCACTCTGTGTCTGGTGAATCCTCTCCCCTCCTGTGACTCTGGCCTTATATGAATACATAAATAAATCTTTAATAAAAAGGAAAGCACGGTGCACCTCCACAAGGAGAGGCCTCAATGGGGTGAAAAACCTCCGCATCGCTAATTAGAAAACAACTAACTGGCTGTCCCTTCCTGCTGATGTGATGGCGGTGAAGTGCCCATCCCCGCCTAGTAATGGCTCTTTTTTGTACCCAACAGCTGATGGAGCTTGGCCAAGCACAAGGAGGGAGACCCGGTGGGGGGAGGGGTCCCTGCATTTCCCAAGGGGCTGAAATTTAGTACTGAGGACCCTGCCTCTTCCTCTCAAGATGCCTCCTAAGTGGTACTACTTGTCAAGTGGCTTTTTCCAGGATGCGGCAGTGGGGTTCCTGGCTGGATTATTATTTAAGCCCGTGGGAGCAGGCAGCAGCCTGGCATGAGATTTTATTCAGACCCAAAAAGCATGTCGGGAGCCACTTGGAGTTCCACAGAGGCAGTTGGAGCCAAGCGAGATGAATCAATGTGGGGCACTTCAGTTCTTACTCAGAAACAGCACTGCCAGATCAGCCCCTCGCGGGGCCTGAACACCCCGCCGGCCCCCGCTGCCACAAGATTTACTGCCGGGGCTCTCCTCCTCGGGTTCCCTGATTAACATGAAAGGTTCCTGGAAGTCCATGGGACAAGCAGTTGTGCCAGAACCTCCTCGAAGGTCCAGGTGTATGAGTGTGAGACCAGCGGTGGGCCGGGCTTGCGCGCCGCCGCGGGGTGTGGGGAGAGGGTTCTGAGCTTCTCTGCTTGTCCTTATTTTACCTTTCACAAGATCTTTTTTGGCAGGTTGTAAAATACATCCTCTCTCCCCAGGAGATGCTCTGCTTGCTGCAGTCCATCTAAACAAATATGTATTTACAACGGCTTCTTTTTTAAAACATGCATTATGTGTCTAATAGACTGAAATGACTCTTTGGGGGAAGTGCGGTGCAGATCCGGGCCGTTTTTTGCTGTCTCTCACATTCACCTCTTTTATATGGCTATTTATTTTTCTGCTGGTTTGGATGGTAAGAAGGACTGTGAGGAGGAAAAATCATATCCCCACCTACGAATGGCAATATATAAGACCCAGCTATTGGGCAAACGGCACTAATGATCTTTGAGGCGGATGTGCTCTGTGCTGAAAGAAGTCAAAAGGTAAAAAGAAAAGACTTGCACCCCGTTTTGAGTCACTTTATAAGGGTAACACTTGGGGGGAAATCCTATAGTCAGAACGCTTGGCTATTAAGGAAGAGAAACCCCACCTAATGATGGAAACCATAAGGGAACCTTATTTCTCAAATATCAATAAACTAAGGGGCCCACCGTTCCAGGCCTGGCTAATCCCACAGCTCAGCAGCGTCAACTGGGACCCACTTTATTTTCATCCTCTGACGTTACCACCTTCAGTGCATCAGCTGAAGGCCTCAGAAGACCCTGCTGCTGTCCCGGCTGTCACATGAAAACCCATAATGCCATTCAAAGGGACACCCCTCCTATGTGCACTTTAAGAGGAACAGCTGTTTCTTCCCTGCACTACTCCAGTCTCATCTCAGGGCAGGCTGAGGGCTAAGCAGTGAGAAAGCGAAATAGAACCACAATGATCAGCCCCAGCACGACCGACTCAATCTTTTTTTTAAGATTTATTTGTTTACGCATACAAGAACTGGAGTACAGGCCAGAGTCACGTCACGGGAGGTAAGAGGACTCACCGGAGACAGAGCGGGGAGCAGAACAGGCAGATGGACTGAAACACACTGCTGAGGGGAGCAGCAGGGAGACAGGAGAGGTCTGCTGCGCCATGTGGGTCCGCTCCCTGGCTGGGAACCGAACTCATGCTGCAGTGGCTGCGGATGCTTCACAGTGTGGTGCTCAACCCTCTGCACCTCCAGGGAGTCCCCCCAACTCAATATTTCTTTTACGTTGGTTCTATCAGTATTTGCCCTTTAGCGATTGAACCCCAAAAGCTTTAAAATATTTCTTATTCATTTAGAAAAAAAATAATGAGCCCTTGCAGTTAACATAAACAACACACTTAAGAAAAATAACTATTGTCCAAAATGAAAAGCTGAGTGAGAAGGGCAGTATTACATTTAAGTTTATAAATTTTGAATGCCAAATTACATAGAAGACAACCAGATTCTCGCAGCCACTTTTGCATTTGGTCTTTTGTCATGTGCTGTTTGCTTGAGGTCCATGAAGTAATCTGCTCTCACTGAAGAAGAAATTTCTTGGTTAATGAAGAAGTCTTGTCTGCAACACTTTTGCAGATAAGCAGTTGAAAAAGGGAGACACATTTTAATGATCTCTTCAGATGATTGGAGGTATTCTTCTTTAATACTACACTAAAACTCAACAAGTGGTCACTTTAAAGATGAGGTACAGTGAAATCTGAAACAGTATCAGAGAAATCTCTTGATTCCATTATGTTAAAATCGACTGGTTGACTGGATCAAGAAGATGTGGTACATATACACAATGGAATACTATTCAGCAATCAAAAATGATAAACTAGAGCCATTTCTAGACACATGGATGGTTTACCTTGTTCTTTGACTCAATCTTTACCCAAGTGCTAGAATATCAGGTACTAATTATTTAGAAAACATTGGGTCAGTGGGGGAGGCAGATCTTCCAATATTACTGTGTTTTATTCCATAAAATTAAAAATTATATTCCTTAATGATTAACTCTGTTGATCTCATCAGAAAATTAAAATATTGGGAAACTCTCAAGCTCCTACTAACAGAATTTTTCGAAGAATCATAATTTTTTCTCAAAAGCTTAAATTTTATCATTGACAACAAACACTGTTAGTAGTTTACCTTTATTTACTTTGGACAAACTATCGGACAAATGGCATAGGTAAAGCTATAGTTTCTCAGACATCTTATAAAGTAAAAATGGTCTTACAGGGAAAATACATCCACTCATTCAGCCTGCAGTGCCAAAGGCCCTGCCCACAGGTGCATTTACCTGAGACTGCTTCTTTTACTGCACTTTTTCCCTCCCTCCCTCCCTCCCT